>JAIUZE010011055.1:0-48424 GCA_022085475.1 Heliosperma pusillum
GACTCCTCTAATTAGTTGCTAAATTACTTGTTAATTTAGTATTTAAATGATCTATGTAACATGCATGCAAATATAAAGACATTTATATAAGAGAAGAAATTTCCTCACATTGATATGGAAAATATAAGGGCACAACAAGAACTCCTTCTTGTTGTTCTTGAGCTACAAATATGGATGAACACAAGTAATCTCCAAAGTAGAAGATCTCCTCTAAGTTGCACCAAGATGAACCCAAATAATCTACCCTTATTATTAACTAGATAATAAGATATATATTATACTACTAATATTAGAATATATTACTACACTAGTAATACTTAGGAAATATTAGTATATGAGAGTTTTTAGTGAGAGGAAGGATTTTAGAGAGAAGTGTAAAATTGCACAAAATGAAGTAGTTGAAAAATGAACACAATTGCTCATTTTAAAGCCAATATGGCCGGGCCATAATGTCCAAAAAGGACTCTTATTTTGTTCAATTTGATCACATGCATTAGAGTGGAGTGTTGTAGTATAAGTGATGATTATTACTACTTGATATGTCACTTTCAATTGGTAACTAAAGAGTGTTAATAAGAGCAACAATCATCACCATGTAACTAGCAACATAACCGGCCATTATGGCCTAGTTTGGTCCATTTTGATTTTTGATATTTGTCTCACAAATACTTATTGATCATATGGTTAATTATCTTGTATAATTAAGTGTTAATTTGATCATATAACCATTATATGACTCAATTAAATAAATAATATGTACTTAACATTTTAAGTAATATTTTACCATTATATCAATATATAATGGTTCCCACAATGCTTAGTTAATTTATTTTACAACTCCTTGTAAATATATTTAACTAATTACCTCTATCTCAAAACCTCAACTAATTTAGTAATTTAACGATTAATTACTAAGTTAAATCTTATTTAATCGTATTAAAATAAGATATAAATTTATTAGTCAATTATCGCATAATTGAAAAATAAGTTTAATCGAATTTGAGTTCTTAACTCAATTTCTAACAATTAACTCTCGTACATATCGAATATAGGTAATGTACTAATTAACTGTATCGTATACAAATAATTAGTTACTATTTGGATTTCATCCTTTAGGTGTGACCGAAAGGGATCAGTTGATCACCGCCGTCATACGACAATAACGTCAAACTCTAGTTAGCCAACCCTTATTGATTTACGTTAATCAACTGACTAATCATATATATAGTCAATAGATATCCCAATAATATTCCTTAATAAGATTTATCATGTGGCGCACAATTGTGGAAGACACCTACTCCAACACTGTGTACAAGACTTCCCCATGTATGCACAATTCAATGAATATTGAATCATTATCTTTTGAAAGCTCTAAGTTTGGGAAATGTAACATGAAAGCATAGTAAACAAGCAAGCAAAAGCATTCAATTATGTTCAAAAAATTTAAATTTTTCTCTTATTCAAAAAATTGAAAAGATGATCAACTAAAATGCAAAATGGGAAAATGCAATCCCTCCCCCAAGCTAAACATCACATTGTCCTTAATGTGAGCACAAAGACAAAATATGCAATGAGATGCTTAATGGGGAAAAGGAAAAATGAAAGAAGAGTGAAGCTTACTAGTCAGTGCGGACTCCCCCAAGCTAGTCTTTTGGACTTGACAAGGAAGGTGTTTATAGATTCTTCAAAAACTCTTTCATCTGCAAAATAAATCCTAACAACGAAAAAGGGAATACAAAAATAAAAATGCAAAAGGAAAAGGAACACGGGTTGCCTCCCGAGAAGCGCAATTTAAAAGTCTTGTTAGACTCCATTTCTTTCTTTGATCATCCTTTATCTCTAAGCTCACTATCATCCGGGCTCATCATCATAGCATTCTTTACATTCTCCATCCATGCCAAGCTTTTCTGGGAATAGCCCCTTTTAGCACTTTTAGCAATAGTGCTTTTAGTATGCTCACCTGCAAGAGAATCAACACTAACATGTGCCTCCAACGGATCCATCAGTAAGGATCGAGGCATAGAAGAAACGATAGAAGAGTCATCAACATCAAGCACATAACATGGGTCTTCTAACACGGGACTCCTAACGGTGGAATTTTTACTAAAGGTCACCTTGTCATCTCCTACCTCCAATGTCAACTTCCCATTCTTGACATCAAAAACTGCACCAGTGGTGTGCAAAAAGGGTCTTCCCAAAATGATTAGGATTTGAGAGTCCTCGACCATGTCAAGTACTAGAAAGTCAACGGGGATGAAAAACTTACCAACTTTGACGGGCACATCTTCTAAAACACCCATAGGTTGTTTTAGAGAACGGTCCGCCATTTGCAAAGTAATATTAGTGCATTTGAAAACACTTATGTTAAGTTTTTCAAACATAGAAAAGGGCATGACATTTACACTAGCACCTAGGTCGCAAAGGGCCATATCAATGGTATACGTGCCTATAGTGCAAGGGATGGAGTAACTACCAGGGTCCTTAAGTTTTGATGGAGACTTATTTTGCAAGAGTGCACTACACTCTTTAGTGAAAGCTACGGTCTTCATCTCATTGAAGGATCTCTTCTTTTTGAGGACTTCCTTCATAAACTTGGAATAAGAAGGAACTTGGGAAAGCAATTCAATGAAAGGACGGTTACCTTTAAACTCTTGACGACGTCAAGGAAATTATCATACTTTGCCTCCTCCTTGTGCTTGGCTAATCTTTGGGGAAATAGGACTTTGATCTCAATAGGAATCTCGGGCCCTTTCCTCTTTTAAATAGGCACATCAGCTTCATCATCAACAACCACGGGCTCATCATTATGCTTACCACTTCTCGAGGAAATGGCATTTACAGTTTTGTGAGGTTGGAAACATTGTGAAGGCAGCTGCCCTTGCTTTTGGTGGGTATTAGAAGAGGCATATTGGGAAATTTTAGCTTCCAACGATTTGATGGCGGCATCCTTAGCTTGATCGCTCTCTTGGAATTTAGCTATTATGGTGTCTTTCCTTTGAGCCAATTGCAGCATCATGGCTTCAAGTTTACTTACACCATTGTCACTTTGTTGAAATGTAGAGGATTGATATTGTTCTAGCTTTTGTGTGAGAAGGGCTACTTGAGCTTGTAAAAGTGCCAAAATGGGATAATCTTGCTTAGATTTCAATGGTATGGAGCGGGAATTTCTATATTTAGAATCGTGAATTGCCATGGATTCAATGGTAGTGTGATTAATTTCATCATTAATTTGATCAAATCTTCCATTGTTAGCAGAATCCAGGATACGACGGGACTCTATATAACACCCATTATAGAATGTGATGGCAAGGAGCCATGGATCTATTCCATGATGAGGACACTCCCTTTGCAAGTCCTTGTACCTCTCCCAAGCTTCATATAGGCTCTCATCATCCCCTTGTCGGAAACCAGTGATTTGATTTCTCAACAAAGTGGTCTTTTCTGGAGGAAAGTACTTTTGGTAGAAGGCAAGAGCTAAACTCTCCCAATCGGTGATACCTAATGTAACCTTATCAAGGCTATGTATCCACAACTTTGCCTTACCCCTCAAAGAGAATGAGAAGAGCATCTCTCTAATTTGCCCTTGGGTGACTCCAGTTTGTCTAATAGTGGAGCAATTGTCACAGAAGTTTTGGATGTGAAGGTTGGGATCTTCTGTGGCATTGCCACTAAATTGGCTTCTTTCTATAAGGTTAATGAAGGCAGGTTTGATTTCAAAGTTTTGGGCTGTGATTTGGGGTGTAGCAATACCCCTGGGAAGTGTATCTGCAGTGGGTTTGGAATGATCTGAAAGTCGAACCATTTTCTTTTGTGAAGATGAAGATGGAGTGTTGTTTGAAAGTTGATTGGTTTTTGAGAATGGAGATGAGAATGGATCTTCTTCTCATTCAAGATTAGATAAAATATCCGAGCACGGTCTAAACTTGAAGTATCAGAAGCTTTTAAGATTTCGTTGATTAGCTTTTTCTCCTACGCAGAGTCCGTTCTAGATCGGGGTCTAAAGAGTTGGGGGTCCCTAGTCTAGAAGATCTAGGCATAAGATTGAAAAGCTAAGATGAAAAATCAAGAGAGGTCTGAAGGAATTTGGGTTCCTAAAGACTTAGATAAAACTAATTGCAAGAAAAATCAAGCACGTATGGCCAGGCATGTCGCAAGCCCGATACAAAGATAAATTACCCAGACTAGGCTAATAACAAATTAATGTAATTAGGGAAGTAGGGGTCGATCCTCAGGGAAATGGTGTTTCCTATAGAATGTGAAGTGTCTCGCAATTGAGTCTTATCTAACGAGTATCTGGGTTTTGGGATTTTGAATTCTAAACTAATAAAAAGCATAAATAAAAACAAAATAAAAGCAAACTAAAATGAAAACAATAAAGCAAATGATGAATTAACAATGATGGAAAGCATCTAGGGAAGTAGGTTCACACATGTAGATTGACATATTGATGAAATTGGAATTAGAACATGCAAATAATTCATTGTGAGTTCGTAAGAATGATGTGTTCATTACAATCATAGATCAGATGGTCTAGCAGGCTTTTAGGCAATTTACTAGGTCTTAATCTACCATGTCATGCTTTGTCTATTCAATTCACGTATTTCTACCTTGGAAAAGAAGTTCATTCTAGTCAATGATTTTAATCAGAAATCGTCAACTATAGTTATAGTCCAAACATGCATAGACACGATGTTTTAAAAGCACAATTTCTTTTATCCAATTATCATCTTTTAATCAATCTAACATGGCTACCCTAAACCCTAGAAAGGTGACTACTCACTCATGATAATGTTTATATCTAAGATGTTGATGATAATAAAAACTAGGATAGACATGTTTAGTTGGTTTTGACAATATTTTAAGACTCTCTATGTGGCGATAATAACGACGCTAAATTGACAATCTAGGAAATGAAACGACGATTATAACGGTACTAAAATGAATCTAAGATAACATGCATAGAAAATAACAATCAATTGGAAAACATAAAGACATTTAAACAAAGGATAAAATATGAGTACCTAGGTGACGATCAACAATGAAAATGATCACAATAATTGAACTCCCTTGCATAGAATAATCGTTCCTTGAATTACAACACTTGTACCCAACAAAGTAGATTACAAAGATGAAATTCTTATTGATCTAAGCTAACGTTTTGATGTAGAAAAGACAGAAATAAACTAAGAACTAAAGATGAAAAGAAGAAGAAAATGTTCTAGACAAGAGAAGAGAGGCTAGGCTCTCTCCTCTTGATCTAGGTTTCTAATCTAAAGAGAAGTGTAAGAAGAGAAGAGATGATTGTGAAGAGGATGTGTTGAAGTGTGGTGGCTGAAGCTCTTTATATAGCATTAGGGTTTCGTGGGGGAGGGGTCAAGCATTCATCACATAGGACAAAAAGGAGGAAGTTGAAGCAAAAGTGCGGATCAGCAGACATCCCCGATCGGGTACACCACTTAACCGATCGGAAAAGTTGCCATCTGGGTCCTTTGACTCTCGTTTCATCTCCCTTTGCTTATGACTTGACTTCCATCATCCCCCTTGACCTCTTGAGTCGGGTTTGTTGATAGGGTTTGATGTAAAACGATGATTTCTTCGCCTAACTGATCGGTCTTCTGTCAACTGCCACATCGTCTTTTACTTCATCTCTCTTTTGAATTAGTGAACCTTCTTGAAATGTCTTTCACTTGGTCAAGCTTGCTTCTTCAAATCGTCGGGTTTTAGGCAAATGCTCGGGAATATAGAAAAAGGGCGTAGAAACGTCACTTTCTCTACAAAACATGTCAGAACATAGGAATTCGCCTAGAAAACGATATTAGCTCATAAAATGGCTTAACAACGCACAAATGACATACAAAACCGAGCTAAATCGCGGGTTAAAATCATACAAATATTCACTTATCAAATTCCTCCAAGCTAAACCTTTGCTTGTCCTCAAGCAAACATAGCAAACAATACCAGGACAAGGGCTGCAAGCATTGGTTACTACACCATCAAGAAACAAATCTCAACGTAAAACTTTGGAAACATAATGAATCATAACCCAAAAACAACGTGGGCAAGAATGATACATAAACATGGCTGAGATTTACATAACGGCGCAGCACAAAGAATTTCACTACAGAATTTCGGCTCTTGCATGATCTTTTTGACAAATGGACTCTCACGGCACACTCGAACACTCATGTATGCAAAAGGTGATTTCTTTATGTGTAAATGTTTTTGAGACACTCACCTATATACGACTCATGAAAATGTGTCCGCAGTCTAATATGGTAAACAATTCAAAACACAAGTCAAAGATCACAATGCACACAGAAAAGAAGCCGAAAAAGAAATGAAGAAGGCTTTGGGAAATGGGTGAAAGGTGGATAAAACGTTATGGTCATGTGAAGGTTAGAATGAGCTAGCAACTGACCAATGATAAATGAATACTCAATCCAAACTTTCGATCGATTTCCAGAAGACGGATAACGAAGCCAAAAGCAACAAATTGGCTTATTACATACGAAACACAAGAGTGAACTCCTTCTAAACATTGAATTGACATTTTGAGGAAATACTCACAACTTCTTCATTTATTTCTTTTTCTTTCTTTTTCGATTTTTTTTTTTCTTTTTTTTTTCTTTTTCATTTTTTTTCTTTTCTTTTCTGAACATAACATTGCTTCTTGAACATTTTGGTTCTTCCAAATTCACTTTGACATATAAGAACAAATCTTCTCAAAACAGCACCCATACACCATAGTCTAGCTACTAGCTCAAAAAGTAGGCAGTTTTTATGTGTAGCTATTATTTTGTGAAACATTTGTATGAAGGAGCTAATTTTGAGGTGTAATTCAAAGTGAAAAAGGCTTCAAATCTTTAGTGAATCATGAATGCAATGCTTATAGGAATGAAATGAGAACCATACTTATGCGTTTTGACATGACACACATCACAAGGAGAACTACACACACCTAGATGAGACTGGGTATAGATGTACCAGCCTAAGGAGGTTCTACCTTACAATATATGTAACTTGTCAAATGTCAAGATCAAGCGTACTCATCTATAGATTCATTCCATGCCTACTGTGTACAAGACTTCCCCATGTATGCACAATTCAATGAATATTGAATCATTATCTTTTGAAAGCTCTAAGTTTGGGAAATGTAACATGAAAGCATAGTAAACAAGCAAGCAAAAGCATAAAAAGCATTCAATTATGTTCAAAAATTTTAAATTTTTCTCTTATTCAAAAATTTGAAAAGATGATCAACTAAAATGCAAAATGGGAAAATGCAATCCCTCCCCCAAGCTAAACATCACATTGTCCTCAATGTGAGCACAAAGACAAAATATGCAATGAGATGATTAATGGAGAAAAGGAAAAATGAAAGAAGAGTGAAGCTTACTAGTCAGCGCGGACTCCCCCAAGCTAGTCTTTTGGACTTGACAAGGAAGGTCTTTATAGATTCTTCAAAAACTCTTTCATCTGCAAAATAAATCCTAATAATGAAAAAGGGAATACAAAAATAAAAATGCAAAAGGAAAAGGAACACGGGTTGCCTCCCGAGAAGCGCAATTTAAAAGTCTTGTTAGACTCCATTTCTTTCTTTGATCATCCTTTATCTCTAAGCTAACTATCATCCGGGCTCATCATCATAGCATTCTTTACATTCTCCATCCATGCCAAGCTTTTCCTGGAATAGCCCCTTTTAGCACTTTTAGCAGTAGTGCTTTTAGTATGCTCACCTGCAAGAGAATCAACACTAACATGTGCCTCCAACGGATCCGTCAGTAAGGATCGAGGCATAGAAGAAACGATAGAAGAGTCATCAACATCAAGCACATAACATGAGTCTTCTAACACGGGACTCCTAACGGTGGAATTTTTACTAAAGGTCACCTTGTCATCTCCTACCTCCAATGTCAACTTCCCATTCTTGACATCAAAAAATGCACCAGTGGTGTGCAAAAAGGGTCTTCCCAAAATGATTAGGATTTGAGAGTCCTCGGCCATGTCAAGTACTAGAAAGTCAACGGGGATGAAAAACTTACCAACTTTGACGGGCACATCTTCTTAAACACCCATAGGTTTTTTTAGAGAACGGTCCGCCATTTGCAAAGTAATATTAGTGCATTTCAAAACACCCATGTTAAGTTTTTCAAACATAGAAAAGGGCATGACACTTACACTAGCACCTAGGTCGCAAAGGGCCATATCAATGGTATACGTGCCTATAGTGCAAGGGATGGAGTAACTACCAGGGTCCTTAAGTTTTGATGGAGACTTATTTTGCAAGAGTGCACTACACTCTTCAGTGAAAGCTACGATCTTCATCTCATTGAAGGATCTCTTCTTTTTGAGGACTTCCTTCATAAACTTGGAATAAGAAGGAACTTGGGAAGCAATTCAATGAAAGGACGGTTACCTTTAAACTCTTGACGACGTCAAGGAACTTATCATACTTTGCCTCCTCCTTGTGTTTGGCTAATCTTTGGGGAAATGGGACTTTGATCTCAATAGGAATCTCGGGCCCTTTCCTCTTTGAAATAGGCACATCAGCTTCATCATCAACAACCACGGGCTCATCATTATGCTTACCACTTCTCGAGGAAATGGCATTTACAGTTTCGTTAGGTTGGAAACATTGTGAAGGCAGCTGCCCTTGCTTTTGGTGGGTATTAGAAGAGGCATATTGGGAAATTTTAGCTTCCAACGATTTGATGGCGGCATCCTTAGCTTGATCGCTCTCTTGGAATTTAGCTATTATGGTGTCTTGCCTTTGAGCCAATTGCAGCATCATGGCTTCAAGTTTAATTACACCATTGTCACTTTGTTGAAATGTAGATGATTGAAATTGTTCTACCTTTTGCGTGAGAAGGGCTACTTGAGCTTGTAAAAGTGCCAAAGTGGGATCCTCTTGCTTAGATTTCAATGGTATGGAGCGGGAATTTCTATATTGAGAATCGTGAATTGCCATGGATTCAATGGTAGTGTGAGCAATTTCAACATTAATTTGATCAAATCTTCCATTGTTAGCAGAATCCAGGATACGACGGGACTCTATATAACACCCATTATAGAAAGTGATGGCAAGGAGCCATGGATCTATCCCATGATGAGGACACTCCCTTTGCAAGTCCTTGTACCTCTCCCAAGCTTCATATAGGCTCTCATCATCCCCTTGTTGGAAACCAGTGATTTGACTTCTCAACAAAGCGGTCTTTTCTGGAGGAAAGTACTTTTGGTAGAAGGCAAGAGCTAAACTCTCCCAATCGGTGATACCTAATGTAACCTTATCGAGGCTATGTATCCACAACTTTGCCTTACCCCTCAAAGAAAATGAGAAGAGCATCTCTCTAATTTGCCCTTGGGTGACTCCAGTTTGTCTAATAGTGGAGCAATAGTCACCGAAGTTTTGGATGTGAAGGTTGGGATCTTCTGTGGCATTGCCACTAAATTGGCTTCTTTCTATAAGGTTAATGAAGGCAGGTTTGATTTCAAAGTTTTGGGCTGTGATTTGGGGTGTAGCAATACCCTTCGGAAGTGTATCTGCAGTGGGTTTGGAATGGTCTGAAAGTCGAACCATTTTCTTTTGTGAAGATGAAGATGAAGATGAAGATGGTCTGAAAAATCAAGCACGTATGACCAGGCATGTCGCAAGCCCGATACAAAGATAAATTACCCAGACTAGGCTAATAACAAATTAATGTAATTAGGGAAGTAGGGGTCGATCCTCAGGGAAATGGTGTTTCCTATAGAATGTGAAGTGTCTCGCAATTGAGTCTTATCTAACGAGTATCTGGGTTTTGGGATTTTGAATTCTAAACTAATAAAAAGCATAAAAAAAACAAAATAAAAGCAAACTAAAATGAAAACAATAAAGCAAATGATGAATTAACAATGATGGAAAGCATCTAGGGAAGTAGGTTCACACATGTGATTGACATATTGATGAAATTGGAATTAGAACATGCAAATAATTCATTGTGAGTTCGTAAGAATGATGTGTTCATTACAATCATAGATCAGATGGTCTAGCAGGCTTTTAGGCAATTTACTAGGTCTTAATCTACCATGTCATGCTTTGTCTATTCAATTCACGTATTTCTACCTTGGAAAAGAAGTTCATTCTAGTCAATGATTTTAATCAGAAAATCGTCAACTATCGTTATAGTCCAAACATGCATAGACACGATGTTTTAAAAGCACAATTTCTTTTATCCAATTATCATCTTTTAATCAATCTAACATGGCTACCCTAAACCCTAGAAAGGTGACTACTCACTCATGATAATGTTTATATCTAAGATGATGATGATAATAAAAACTAGGATAGACATGTTTAGTTGGTTTTGACAATATTTTAAGACTCTCTATGTGGCGATAATAACGACGCTAAATTGACAATCTAGGAAATGAAACGACGATTATAACGGTACTAAAATGAATCTAAGATAACATGCATAGAAAATAACAATCAATTGGAAAACATAAAGACATTTAAACAAAGGATAAAATATGAGTACCTAGGTGACGATCAACAATGAAAATGATCACAATAATTGAACTCCCTTGCATAGAATAATCGTTCCTTGAATTACAACACTTGTACCCAACAAAGTAGATTACAAAGATGAAATTCTTATTGATCTAAGCTAACGTTTTGATGTAGAAAAGACAGAAATAAACTAAGAACTAAAGATGAAAAGAAGAAGAAAATGTTCTAGACAAGAGAAGAGAGGCTAGGCTCTCTCCTCTTGATCTAGGTTTCTAATCTAAAGAGAAGTGTAAGAAGAGAAGAGATGATTGTGAAGAGGATGTGTTGAAGTGTGGTGGCTGAAGCTCTTTATATAGCATTAGGGTTTCGTGGGGGAGGGGTCAAGCATTCATCACATAGGACAAAAAGGAGGAAGTTGAAGCAAAAGTGCGGATCAGCAGACATCCCCGATCGGGTACACCACTTAACCGATCGGAAAAGTTGCCATCTGGGTCCTTTGACTCTCGTTTCATCTCCCTTTGCTTATGACTTGACTTCCATCATCCCCCTTGACCTCTTGAGTCGGGTTTGTTGATAGGGTTTGATGTAAAACGATGATTTCTTCGCCTAACTGATCGGTCTTCTGTCAACTGCCACATCGTCTTTTACTTCATCTCTCTTTTGAATTAGTGAACCTTCTTGAAATGTCTTTCACTTGGTCAAGCTTGCTTCTTCAAATCGTCGGGTTTTAGGCAAATGCTCGGGAATATAGAAAAAGGGCGTAGAAACGTCACTTTCTCTACAAAACATGTCAGAACATAGGAATTCGCCTAGAAAACGATATTAGCTCATAAAATGGCTTAACAACGCACAAATGACATACAAAACCGAGCTAAATCGCGGGTTAAAATCATACAAATATTCACTTATCAAATTCCTCCAAGCTAAACCTTTGCTTGTCCTCAAGCAAACATAGCAAACAATACCAGGACAAGGGCTGCAAGCATTGGTTACTACACCATCAAGAAACAAATCTCAACGTAAAACTTTGGAAACATAATGAATCATAACCCAAAAACAACGTGGGCAAGAATGATACATAAACATGGCTGAGATTTACATAACGGCGTAGCACAAAGAATTTCACTATAGATTTTCGGCTCTTGCATGATCTTTTGACAAATGGACTTTCACGGCACACTCGAACACTCATGTATGCAAAAGGTGATTTCTTTATGTGTAAATGTTTTTGAGACACTCACCTATCTACGACTTATGAAAATGTGTCCGCAGTCTAATATGGTAAACAATTCAAAACACAAGTCAAAGATCACAATGCACACAGAAAAGAAGCCGAAAAAGAAATGAAGAAGGCTTTGGGAAATGGGTGAAAGGTGGATAAAACGTTATGGTCATGTGAAGGTTAGAATGAGCTAGCAACTGACCAATGATAAATGAATACTCAATCCAAACTTTCGATCGATTTCCAGAAGACGGATAACGAAGCCAAAAGCAACAAATTGGCTTATTACATACGAAACACAAGAGTGAACTCCTTCTAAACATTGAATTGACATTTTGAGGAAATACTCACAACTTCTTCATTTATTTCTTTTTCTTTCTTTTTCGATTTTTTTTTTTCTTTTTTTTTTCTTTTTCATTTTTTTTCTTTTCTTTTCTGAACATAACATTGCTTCTTGAACATTTTGGTTCTTCCAAATTCACTTTGACATATAAGAACAAATCTTCTCAAAACAGCACCCATACACCATAGTCTAGCTACTAGCTCAAAAAGTAGGCAGTTTTTATGTGTAGCTATTATTTTGTGAAACATTTGTATGAAGGAGCTAATTTTGAGGTGTAATTCAAAGTGAAAAAGGCTTCAAATCTTTAGTGAATCATGAATGCAATGCTTATAGGAATGAAATGAGAACCATACTTATGCGTTTTGACATGACACATATCACAAGGAGAACTACACACACCTAGATGAGACTGGGTATAGATGTACCAGTCTAAGGAGGTTCTACCTTACAATATATGTAACTTGTCAAATGTCAAGATCAAGCGTACTCATCTATGGATTCATTCCATGCCTACTGTGTACAAGACTTCCCCATGTATGCACAATTCAATGAATATTAAATCATTATCTTTTGAAAGCTCTAAGTTTGGGAAATGTAACATGAAAGCATAGTAAACAAGCAAGCAAAAGCATTCAATTATGTTCAAAAAATTTAAATTTTTCTCTTATTCAAAAATTTGAAAAGATGAGCACAACTAAAATGCAAAATGGGAAAATGCAATCCCTCCCCCAAGCTAAACATCACAGTGTCCTCAATGTGAGCACAAAGACAAAATATGCAATGAGATGCTTAATGGAGAAAAGGAAAAATGAAAGAAGAGTGAAGCTTACTAGTCAGCGCGGACTCCCCCAAGCTAGTCTTTTGGACTTGACAAGGAAGGTCTTTATAGATTTTCTTCAAAAACTCTTTCATCTGCAAAATAAATCCTAACAATGAAAAAGGGAATACAAAAATAAAAATGCAAAAAGAAAAGGAACACGGGTTGCCTCCCGAGAAGCGCAATTTAAAAGTCTTGCTAGACTCCATTTCTTTCTTTGATCATCCTTTATCTTTAAGCTCACTATCATCCAAGCTCATCATCATAGCGTTCTTTACATTCTCCATCAATGCCAAGCTTTTCCGGGAATAGCCCCTTTTAGCACTTTTAGCAGTAGTGCTTTTAGTATGCTCACCTGCAAGAGAATCAACACTAACATGTGCCTCCAACGGATCCGTCAGTAAGGATCGAGGCATAGAAGAAACGATAGAAGAGTCATCAACATCAAGCACATAACATGAGTCTTCTAACACGGGACTCCTAACGGTGGAATTTTTACTAAAGGTCACCTTGTCATCTCCTACCTCCAATGTCAACTTCCCATTCTTGACATCAAAAAATGCACCAGTGGTGTGCAAAAAGGGTCTTCCCAAAATGATTAGGATTTGAGAGTCCTCGGCCATGTCAAGTACTAGAAAGTCAACGGGGATGAAAAACTTACCAACTTTGACGGGCACATCTTCTAAAACACCCATAGGTTGTTTTAGAGAACGGTCCGCCATTTGCAAAGTAATATTAGTGCATTTCAAAACACCCATGTTAAGTTTTTCAAACATAGAAAAGGGCATGACACTTACACTAGCACCTAGGTCGCAAAGGGCCTTATCAATGGTATACGTGCCTATAGTGCAAGGGATGGAGTAACTACCAGGGTCCTTAAGTTTTGGTGGAGACTTATTTTGCAAGAGTGCACTACACTCTTCAGTGAAAGCTACGGTCTTCATCTCATTGAAGGATCTCTTCTTTTTGAGGACTTCCTTCATAAACTTGGAATAAGAAGGAACTTGGGAAGCAATTCAATGAAAGGACGGTTACCTTTAAACTCTTGACGACGTCAAGGAACTTATCATACTTTGCCTCCTCCTTGTGCTTGGCTAATCTTTGGGGAAATGGGACTTTGATCTCAATAGGAATCTCGGGCCCTTTCCTCTTTGAAATAGGCACATCAGCTTCATCATCAACAACCACGGGCTCATCATTATGCTTACCACTTCTCGAGGAAATGGCATTTACAGTTTCGTGAGGTTGGAAACATTGTGAAGGCAGCTGCCCTTGCTTTTGGTGGGTATTAGAAGAGGCATATTGGGAAATTTTAGCTTCCAACAATTTGATGGCGGCATCCTTAGCTTGATCGCTCTCTTGGAATTTAGCTATTATGGTGTCTTGCCTTTGAGCCAATTGCAGCATCATGGCTTCAAGTTTAATTACACCATTGTCACTTTGTTGAAATGTAGATGATTGAAATTGTTCTAGCTTTTGCGTGAGAAGGGCTACTTGAGCTTGTAAAAGTGCCAAAGTGGGATCCTCTTGCTTAGATTTCAATGGTATGGAGCGGGAATTTCTATATTGAGAATCGTGAATTGCCATGGATTCAATGGTAGTGTGAGCACTTTCAACATTAATTTGATCAAATCTTCCATTGTTAGCAGAATCCAGGATACGACGGGACTCTATATAACACCCATTATAGAATGTGATGGCAAGGAGCCATGGATCTATTCCATGATGAGGACACTCCCTTTGCAAGTCCTTGTACCTCTCCCAAGCTTCATATAGGCTCTCATCATCCCCTTGTCGGAAACCAGTGATTTGATTTCTCAACAAAGCGGTCTTTTCTGGAGGAAAGTACTTTTGGTAGAAGGCAAGAGCTAAACTCTCCCAATCGGTGATACCTAATGTAACCTTATCAAGGCTATGTATCCACAACTTTGCCTTACCCCTCAAAGAGAATGAGAAGAGCATCTCTCTAATTTGCCCTTGGGTGACTCCAGTTTGTCTAATAGTGGAGCAATAGTCACAGAAGTTTTGGATGTGAAGGTTGGGATCTTCTGTGGCATTGCCACTAAATTGGCTTCTTTCTATAAGGTTAATGAAGGCAGGTTTGATTTCAAAGTTTTGGGCTGTGATTTGGGGTGTAGCAATACCCCTTGGAAGTGTTTCTGCGGTGGGTTTGGAATGGTCTGAAAGTCGAACCATTTTCTTTTGTGAAGATGAAGATGGAGTGTTGTTTGAAAGTTGATTGGTTTTTGAGAATGGAGATGAGAATGGATCTTCTTCTCATTCAAGATTAGATAAAATATCCGTGTATTTCTCACGAATACGGTCTAAACTTGAAGTATCAGAAGCTTTTGAGATTTCGTTGAATAGCTTTTCCTCCTACGCAGAGTCCTTTCTAGATCGGGGTCTAAAGAGATGGGGGTCCCTAATCTAGAAGATCTGGGCATAAGATTGAAAATATAAGATGAAAAATCAAGAGAGGTCTGAAGGAATTTGGGTTCCTAAAGACTTAGATAAAACTAATTGCAAGAAAAATCACAAAAAGAGGAAAACTAAACCGTGCTCCCCCGCAACGGCGCCAAAATTTGACCGGGCCTGTCGCAAGCCCGATACAAAGATAAATTACCCAGACTAGGCTAATAACAAATTAATGTAATTAGGGAAGTAGGGGTCGATCCTCAGGGAATGGTGTTTCCTATAGAATGTGAAGTGTCTCGCAATTGAGTCTTATCTAACGAGTATCTGGGTTTTGGGATTTTGAATTCTAAACTAATAAAAAGCATAAAAAAAACAAAATAAAAGCAAACTAAAATGAAAACAATAAAGCAAATGATGAATTAACAATGATGGAAAGCATCTAGGGAAGTAGGTTCACACATGTGATTGACATATTGATGAAATTGGAATTAGAACATGCAAATAATTCATTGTGAGTTCGTAAGAATGATGTGTTCATTACAATCATAGATCAGATGGTCTAGCAGGCTTTTAGGCAATTTACTAGGTCTTAATCTACCATGTCATGCTTTGTCTATTCAATTCACGTATTTCTACCTTGGAAAAGAAGTTCATTCTAGTCAATGATTTTAATCAGAAATCGTCAACTATAGTTATAGTCCAAACATGCATGACACGATGTTTTAAAAGCACAATTTCTTTTTATCCAATTATCATCTTTTAATCATCTAACATGGCTACCCTAAACCCTAGAAAGGTGACTACTCACTCATGATAATGTTTATATCTAAGATGTTGATGATAATAAAAACTAGGATAGACATGTTTAGTTGGTTTTGACAATATTTTAAGACTCTCTATGTGGCGATAATAACGACGCTAAATTGACAATCTAGGAAATGAAACGACGATTATAACGGTACTAAAATGAATCTAAGATAACATGCATAGAAAATAACAATCAATTGGAAAACATAAAGACATTTAAACAAAGGATAAAATATGAATACCTAGGTGACGATCAACAATGAAAATGATCACAATAATTGAAATCCCTTGCATAGAATAATCGTTCCTTGAATTACAACACTTGTACCCAACAAAGTAGATTACAAAGATGAAATTCTTATTGATCTAAGCTAACGCTTTGATGTAGAAAAGACAGAAATAAACTAAGAACTAAAGATGAAAAGAAGAAGAAAATGTTCTAGACAAGAGAAGAGAGGCTAGGCTCTCTCCTCTTGATCTAGGTTTCTAATCTAAAGAGAAGTGTAAGAAGAGAAGAGATGATTGTGAAGAGGATGTGTTGAAGTGTGGTGGCTGAAGCTCTTTATATAGCATTAGGGTTTCGTGGGGGAGGGGTCAAGCATTCATCACATAGGACAAAAAGGAGGAAGTCGAAGCAAAAGTGCGGATCAGCAGACATCCCCGATCGAATACACCACTTAACCGATCGGAAAAGTTGCCATCTGGGTCCTTTGACTCTCGTTTCATCTCCCTTTGCTTATGACTTGACTTCCATCATCCCCCTTGACCTCTTGAGTCGGGTTTGTTGATAGGGTTTGATGTAAAACGATGATTTCTTCGCCTAACTGATCGGTCTTCTGTCAACTGCCACATCGTCTTTTACTTCATCTCTCTTTTGAATTAGTGAACCTTCTTGAAATGTCTTTCACTTGGTCAAGCTTGCTTCTTCAAATCGTCGGGTTCTAGGCAAATGCTCGGGAATATAGAAAAAGGGCGTAGAAACGTCACTTTCTCTACAAAACATGTCAGAACATAGGAATTCGCCTAGAAAACGATATTAGCTCATAAAATGGCTTAACAACGCCCAAATGACATACAAAACCGAGCTAAATCGCGGGTTAAAATCATACAAATATTCACTTATCAACGTAGTTGTCAAAATTCTTAGAGCAAGGTCTAGAATGCAAATAGAGAGAAAAAAAGGGGCGGAACACTCGCGTGCCATAAAAGTGTGCACGAACATCTCCTTATATAGGAGGAAATTCGACGAGTTTTGGAATAACTCGAACACGGAAAGAAATCTAGAACATATTGCGGAAACAAGAAAACATAGCTGGAGAAGAGGCGCAGCAGGCACTGCGACTCTTGGAAGAGGCGCACCTCCTGCTGCGTCATTTCCCGAGCAGTTTCCTACTTTGAAAGAAAGATTTCCGCATTTCTATTATGGAATTGCGGTAGATTTCGGATTCTTTTCTAAAAAAAATATGAATATATTCTACAAAAAAAGGATAAGTTTTGAAACATTAAACTATTCGGAATATTCTCGAGCGTTCAGATACGGTTTTAAAAGACAGTTTAAAGAAAATGAAGCGGTTTTTGACCCGAACTCCAAAATGACTCTAATGACTGTCAAAACGACCATATCGATACGTAGATGACGACCAATGGGTAGACACAACTGTTTGAGCTATCACTTGATGACGAACTTATGAACTGTCATACAACGTTTCGCTATAACAAACATGCTGCCCAATCATCACTGGCTGGCTGGCGGAAAGTGTAGATTCGAGGTATCTACACAATAACAAACAGTAAACATACAAAAGAACACTAAATAATCGCGATTCTGGCTTCACAGCCAGAACCCAACTCAAGAACAGACGCAGAAAAAGGTGTGTCTCTTCCAAAGGTCGCACCACCTGTTGCGCCTGTCCAAGTTTGTTTTGTGTCTCTGAACTTCCTGGTTCGCTTCCACGTAGTTTAATTCGTTAAATAAATCGACTATTAATCGTATTATCGTTGTTAATCTGATTCGATTAACTTTAAGTTTTATTATTTAACTTCTTTCTTTCAAAATTCGTCTTTCAAACATATTTCCGACATAGATTCCTCGAATCCGTTGTAATATTTATTCTTTTATTCTCTTGTAATCATTGTATGATTTATTGATTTTTCACTATTCAAATGAATCTAAACCTTACTTTGAGTTAGTTGATTGCTAAAAGACATGTTAACCGACTAGTCTTAACTCACATGCTAGGATTAAAATGTGGATGTTGCATTGCATGCATATAACGGACAACATATCAAGTACAGAAGAGTTTCCCTAATCATTAGTAGAGGCCGCTATCGAGGCAGGCGCGATTAGGTATTCGATCAAAAGAGCCTCCTAATACGTTCCCTTACCCCTTATTCCAGATCTCCATGAGCACCCGTGTTCATTGGCATCCATGAGAGTCATTCTAGACATAGAATATAATGTTAGAGGTAACGAGTGCTTTAGTGTTCATGTCATTACTTTGTGTCTTGACATGACATGAAGTATTCGAACGGTTCCAATTTCCCACAAAAGTTTGTGGCGACTCCACAAACGCGTATTCAATACGACGCCACATCGCGCCTCCTCCCCTCTGAGGCACGTGATCGCGGGTCCCGTGTATCTTATTACCTGGTCTTTGTAGGTAGCAGAGACTTACTGACATTGTATACGAGATGTTGTGCTTTATCCTATTCTCGTACCAGCACCGCGGTGACTTCTGCTTGAACAAGGCAAAAGTCAAAGTATAGCCATCAGGTCAATCGAAGATTACAACCTAACGACTATGGCGACGCGAAGCGGCTCAGGGGATTTGAACCAAGGACCTGTCGTTGAGAACATTTTAAAGTCTGTCGACTGTCGGGGAGGATCGTTTAAAGTCCTTTAGACTATGTACGAATGCTCGGCAGCCATAAGAAAGAGTCATATCTGAGCATCTTCTTACGTGAAGTGCATTGTGAGCTTGTCAGCCGTTGCATTGGGCACGTAGTTAGGCTCGCCAGCCGCTGAGTAAGGGTGCATAGTGAAGCTCGCCAGCCGTTTAAAGGGCGTGTGATGAAGATCTTCCTGCCGTTGAAAGGGCGTATGGTGAGGATCTTCCTGACGCTAGGGATAAGATCATATGTGAGAATCGGCATGTCTCTGTCTTCAGGTGAACTCTCGTTGGGAAAAGGGCGCGTGATGACGCTCGCCAGCTGCTGAAAGAGGCGCGTAGTGAGGCTCACCAGCCGTTGTAAGGCCACGTCGTGAAAATCTTCATGCGTCTGTCTTCAGGCGGACTTTCGTTTCGTTGGAATAGAGCGTACGTGAGAATCTGTATGTGTCTGTCTTCAGGCGGACTCTTGCTCGGGAAATATATGTCGAAGTAAATTTTATTGCGGAAAGGGTGTACGTAATGAGGCTCGCCAACCGTTTTGTGGGCGCGTGATGAAGCTTGCCAACTGTTGTGTGTGAGAATCTTCCCGCCGTTGAAGGGGCATGTTATCAGAATCTTCCGGTGTCTGTCTTCAGGTGAACTCTTGTTGGAGAAAGATATATATTGAAAAGGATTTGGGCCCACAAGCAACAAACTTGTAATAACCAAATTCCTAAGTATGGCTTTGATGGGGGCAAGCGCGCAGCAAGAGCTGCAACTCCGTTGGGGGTTGCTCGAAACCGCTTGAAAAAGTTTCTTGATATTGCTTGAGATTGCTGAGGATTGTTTGACGTTGCTGAAATCGCTGAGGATTGCTTGAAATGCTGAAACCGCTAGAAGTTTCTTGACGTGCTGAAATCGCTTGAAGTTGCTTGACGGTGCTGAAATTGCTAAGGATTGCTTGACGGTACTGAAAGCGCTGAGGATTGCTTGATGTTGCTGAAACCGCTGAGGATTTTTTGAAATGCTGAAACTGCTGGGGATTGCTTGACGTTGCTGAAATCGCTGAGGATTGCTTGACATGCTGAAACCGCTGGGGATTGCTTGCTCGGTTGTGGCGAACAACATCCTGATAATAGAAGATGGGCTCCTGGATTATATGTCCAAAAATGGGAAGTCCCATGCTAAGGGGATGAGCGCGGCATGAGCTGCGATCCTTAGAGAGGCTTCCTTGGCTAATTGCGGTAATCATTTGCTTGTTTCTTGTTGTTTGAATTGATCTGAGAAGTGACGAATGATCGTTAATTGATGAGTCATTTGATCATTGTAGGAGATCGAGGTGGCAGGCGTCGAGCCCCCAGCTTACTTCGAGGTGCTGGAGTACAATTTTCCAATTTTGGGTACTGCATAGGAATGCACTTGACTTGAATGCAGGTGGCATCGTCTCGGCACGTAGCGTTATGGAGGGTGGCAAATCGACTGAGGGATACAGCCTTTGAGACACTCGTTGGTGGCCGGGATCGATAGGTATGAACCTCTCGTTCATTGTTCATTGTTCATTTTGTTGTATTTTGAAGAGAAGAGATTTCGTTGTAGAGGGTCTTGGAGCGCGAGCTAGTAGAGTCTCGGAGGGAAATAGCTTGTTTGTTGAAGGAGCGAGAGGACAGAGACAATGAGATTGTCGCTCTCGAAATTCTAGCTGAGTTTGGTTATGAGGATTAGATTGTCTTGTTTTGTTTGTAGATTTTGGATATTTTAGCTTGTTTTTGCACAATTTGGATTTTGTCTCGGGCGAGAGCCCCCAGTTTTGGATTTAGGACTTTGGACTTTGGCTTTGGATTGTGAATTTGAATTTGTTTTCGGGATTTACCTTTGGCTTTGACTTTTGGCTTGGGCTTGGGCTTTGGCTTTGGCTTTGGCTTTGGCTTTGGTTGGGCGAGAGCCCCCAATTTCTGAGTTTTTTGTTTTGGGCGAGAGTCCCCAGATTTTGGATTTTGACTCTGTCTTGGGCGAGAGCCCTCAGTTTGATGTACATGCCTCTTTTAGTTGTACTTGATGACTTGAGTGTTTCTGCTGCTGAATGTTTTCAATCCCTGCAGGTTAGTCTGAAAACAAAACAGGTTTGGTAGACGACAGGTTTGCCGTCATGCTGCCAAAAATCACATCACGTAGAAATTACACAAATTACATGTTTGCACGTTGGTGGCCTAAACTGACGCAAAACGAAATATTTGAAAAACGCGGTTTTGTAAAACAAAAGTATATTTGTTGAAAATGTGGAAAGAAAGAGGAGTGAAACGAGTCCCCTGAATAAGTGTGCTCATTTGGCGGCAATGTCGACTTGTGTCTCGAACCCGAAGAGGATTAGGAAATCCAAGGTTGATATCATTGTCTAAGCTGTCTTGGCACATGCTCATGCTCACTAACGTGAGAAGTTGGGGATTTTAGATGACATGGGGATATCCAAATGTCAAAATGCAAGAGCATAGTGACGTTCAATCTTAACTGGCTAGGAGCCGGTTTTATTTCGTGTCGCACGAGCGGCACGTGGGCTGTGCGAGGCGCGTTAATTTGTTTGTTCTTGAGAATTTGGATGAGTTCTCCCCTTTTTACAGTAACAAGCTCTGCCAATTACGCAAGGCTAATGCTATAGAAACAAAATACTTTTGTGACCGTATAAGCTGTGTACATCTGTCGAAATCTTAGATGCTAAACGAGGGTGATAGGGAATGGAATGGAGTGAGAGGTTCTATGGTGTAGAAGACATTGGAGATCTGTGTTATCTCTCTCACCCACCTAAATGAATGAAAGGATCGTCCCTGATAAGGGTAAAGTCGCGTCACCTTAATCAAAGTAAACCTAATTCACTACTAACTAATAGTCAGCGGTAAGCAAGGTATCGAATCCACAGGGAGGCGGTAGTACTCTAATCTGTTAAACTAGGTTTGTCTCTATAGTAACAATTCGGGTTTTGATTTTGAGTTCTAAACTAAAAGCAATCAACAATAAAAATTAATAATAACAAAAACAATAACAATTAATAATAATAACAACTAATAATAAGCAATAACAACTAATAATAAAAGGTTGAAAACAATGAGATTAAAAGTCTAGGGTCACAGGTTCACTAGGACTATTATTCAGGGATAGGGATGAAATCAACTATCATGCAATAAAGTTATCTAAGGTCACAAGATCGGTCGATTCATTTATTCCCTTTAGATCTACAATTTAACATGCAGTCGCTATCATTAAACGAGTTCTATTCAATTATCGTAGCCTATCTTAGTCTTAACCCGGTCGGTGTCAATCCTAATTCGCGAGACTAGTTAATTAATCATGGCCAGTAATCAAACAACTAGAATTAAAACGATAACCATGCAATTGCAATTCAATCAATTAATCTACCCCTTCTAACAATCCTAGATCCCCTTTCAACCCTAGAAAGGAAATTAGCTACTCATAACGATATAAACAACAACAATAATAATTAAAGTAAACATAATTAACAACAATGAAAGGAATAACAAAGAATGATTAAGAACAAGAAGGTAATTAAATTGAATAACAAAGGAAGATTGAAGAATACCGATTACAAGATGAACTAAAGACAATCGTCTTTGATGAATAAAATCCAGAGGCAAAGAAAGCTAAATTAGGTTTTCTAATATCCAAGCATAAAAAGCATTCAAAAGCATTCAAAAGCATGTCTAATTATGAAAGACGAGCTTTCTTTTTATAATACAAAAGATCTAATTAACTAGGTTAAAGTTTAGGAAAACACGAAAAAGCCGTCATAAACTAGCTTGCTCAATCGAGCAAGGGTCATCTGCTCGATCGAGCTTGCTCGATCAAGACATGACCACGACTCGGCCGAGCAAGGTTGTTCTGCTCGATCGAGCAGACCTTCATTTAGCTCGTTTCTTCACTTTTCTTCATTTATTCTCTTTCTTTCTCGATCTCCGTGCCTAGCCTTTTACGATCCAACTCCGCCATGCTCCATATTTACTCAAAAAGCTCCAAATACATCCAATCTGCATTAAAACATAACAAAAGCGGCATAATCTATATTCTAGCTAAAATAGCATAGAATAAGCAAGGAAAGACGGTAAATCGAGTTATTTGTGTCTAAGGGAAGTATAAAATATGTGTATAAATAATGATCATCAAACTCCCCCAAACCAATCCTTTGCTTGTCCCTAAGCAAAGCACTCGACACATACAAAGACAAACATACAAATGGTGAATGAAAAACTCAAAGCTAATGTCAATGCACATACAAATCCCAAGCTATCTATATCCATAACAAAGTAATGACCAAGTTGTACCAATAAAACAAATTTAAAGGCACGGGAAAGTAAAAAACGCAGCTTATATTCCAAGATTTTACATGATACCCTAGTATAGACAAAAACCAAATACCTTTCAATCTTGCAAGGCTCAATTTGTCGGATTCTCGCGGATTCACTCATACACTCATAAGTTTATGTAAAGGTGAGTTTTGTGAAGATAGAAAGAAATAGAAACACTCACTCAACTTATGAAACATGCATGCATTCTAATGTGATAGTAATTTCCACAACTAATACGCATTCGCTAAAAAGCACATGAATCAGGACAACAAGGGAGGCTAATGGGTGAAGGTATAGAAATGGATTGTGCCAAGGCACGTATGGGAATGTGGGGCTAAGACCGGTAGTCGCAGCGACACTTACCAAAACAAATCTACAAGACTAGCACAAACCAATACTCGACTAGAGAAATCATCTTAAACTTTGACAACGCAAGAGAGATCGATATTGCTCTCTAAATATGCATTACACTCTAGTATATTCCCCTTCATTATCCCTTGAATAATTCAATGAAGCAACATATTTTTTTCTTTTTCTTCTTTTTCTTTTTCTTCTTTTTTCTCTTTTTTTTCTTTTCAAATCTTTTTTCTCTTTTTTTTTTCTTTTTGCTTCACAACTTTTCTCAACAAAGGGAATAAATGACACAATTGCCAACATACTTGCTACACTCATTTTATATTCTTTTATGAAATCCCGACCCAACCATAGTAGACAAGTAGATAAGAGAAAACATGCAACTGCGACTGTCCCGATAAGGTAGGCAAATTCTAGGAATGTAGCTATTAGATAGGTTATAAAACAGGCTACAAAAGGCTCAAATTGGCTAAACATAAAGAACTCAATAATAAGGGTATGAAATCAAGTCTTTTTTGGCTATGTGAGGCTTATTTGAACAAAAAGAACCACCTTTCCTCATGCACTTATCAAACGAACGCGTATAGTATCAAGAAACGAATGTCACACTTATGCAATTTGATATTACACATTCCACAAGGAGTACCACACTCAAACCTAAAGACAATGAGACCAGTTGTTCCTGGCCTAGGAAGCTCTATAAACCTCAGAATTTTAAGTGGCTTACCAACAAAAATTGGCCAAATCTAATTAGCATAAGGTAAGTCAAAAACGGTTAAGACTTGTCCTATGAGCTTTGTTTTCAAAAATAGTAGGTCAAAACAATGTACATGGACAACTTAATGGGATTCAAATGCAAAAACAATGCAAATTATCATCATTGTTATTCAATTTCACCAAGACTCGACCTAATAAAATAAAAAACATGTTTTTGGATTTTGTAAATTTTTCAATTTTTATGATTTTTTTTTCTTTCACACAACATAAATAAAGACTCTCCCCTAAACCTAAATGTCACAGTGTCCTCAGTGTGACGCTAACAACAACCAACATCAGCAACCTAAAGGACACAGCTAACAAAGAGAAAAAGGGAAAATAACTAAAAGAAAATACAATAAAAGAAAGTACAAGGATAGATAATACCAGCTCTGATAGATCAATAGCCTCCCCAAACCAGCTGCAAAATGGGGGTGAAGTGACTAGCTGCCAATACTGCGCCTGATCACCATCATCATCATCATCATCATCCCTCTGAGCAGCACCAGAAGAAGAAGCCCGAAATGGGTCACCAAACCCACCAACTGGAGCATCCGGTCGATAGGAGTATACCAAGAATGACCCAGGCAACCATAATCGTGACTAAACTCCTGGGAAAACTGCTGAGGAGTCACCCCATTATTATCAAACACACCAGTCTCGTCACCCGGACCGCGGTAGTAGCTCGGCGGAGTCCAACCAGCAGTGGCATTAAGATCGGTCCGCATAAGGTTCTCCCAAAGTCCCCTCATGACCAAGTCATTGTTAATTCCTTGGTGAATCCTAATCTCCCTCTCCAAAGCCGGATCATAGGAATTAGTAGGTGGAGGGTAAGGGTACGGAGCTGGGGTGGGTGCAAAGTGTGGAGCCGGGGTGGTGGTAGCCTGAGTAGAAGGAGTGATCCGCCGACGAGGTCGACGGTTCTCGGTCAAAGTAAAAACAATCTCAGGTGGAACCACATAAGAACGAGGGGGAGGGGTAGGTCCAGTCTCAGGATCATGTGTAGGCAACCGCTCCGTAGAAGGGAGACGGTTATCCCTGTCGTGAAGAGCTATCCACTGGGGCCCCCGTACTCGCCACTGAAATCTAGCGTTTTCTAACGCATTAATCCAGCAAAGTGTGTGGCGTAAGTACTCCTCGTCTACTTTAGGGGCATGAAGTGGGGTCATTGGTGTGTATCTACGGTCTCCCCCAAACCCAGTAAGTCGCCTAGCCAACCTAGTGACCAAGGCACCACAGTCTAAAGAATGTTGGGTAGGGGAATTGACCCTCCAGAAAGCATAGCACACCAAACCGACCGGATTGAAATAAAAATCATTCTCATGCTTGGGGTTGAGGGTAGAAGCAAGTAACAGAACCTCATGAGAATTTAACTTACTAAGGTCCTTCCTGGCAAACAAAAGGAGGCTAAAGAAACGCAAAAACAACCTCAAACAAGGGTGCTGCACATCATTGACCGCCATAGCGATAACACGTGCCTTAGGAAGACCAGTAAATAAAGTAAAATAATCAACGGCTTGAAAGCCAGAAGGAATATTAATAAAAGCATCATCGTCACCTAGAGAAAGACCCAAATGATTTGCCAATTCAACATATGACAACACAAAATCCCGATTAAGCAACCTCAAAGACACACTTTCATTGGTCTCGTCCCAATCATAGGAGCTGAAAAATTCAAGGGTAAGCGGTCGATAGGAAAGCTCGTTAAGCGAATATAGCCCACCAAATCCAATTCGGTTAAACATATCAAACATAGCATTACCAAAACCGAGTAAACCAAGAACTTTAGGGCACATGCAGCGAATAGGGTCCATAGGACGACCCATAAGCATGGCAAAGCGATCATGTTGCGCTTGTGTGTTGAAAACGATCCAAGGGTAAATGGGGTTACTCGGAATCGCTTCTATTTCGGGTTGTCAAACAAGACGGGGTTCTCTACGACGCTTGATGGTTCCTACTTGTCTAGACATGGCTATTTGAAGTAAATAAAACACAACAAACACAACTCTATGCTCAAAACACGGATTGGCAAACCCTAACTCGAAAAAAAAATTCAAATTTGAGTCTAAAGCGCAAGAAAGAAGGAGCAATTAGCAATGCAAAAGTGAATAATTACTAAAGAACAAAGCAAGAAAGCAACAATCAATGAATTAGAAGCACAAAATTGAAGAAATAAGAAGCAAACCCTAAATCACGTTTTTGGGCAAAATAAGTGAGCAAGAACACCAATTTCTTCACAAATTGCACTTAAAACAAGTAGAATGATGATTGTTGATGCTAGCTTGATGATGAATTGATGATTAGAAGGTGTTTGAAGGAGGTAATTTGAGAGAATAAGGGTGAGGGAGAAAGCAAAGTGATGAAATAAGAAGGAGAATTGAAGAACAATTTGGGGAAAACCTGTGTTTAAGGGCTCGGGACCGGTCTGAACCGGGCGACTCGATCGAGCAGGTCAGGTCTGCTCGATCGAGCAACCTAAAAAATCCTGATTTTGAGTCTTGCTCGAGTGGCTGGATATTGGTGTGCACATAAAACTCGATCGAGCAAGTGGCTGCTCGATCGAGCAACCTATCATTTTCAGATTTTTCGCGCTTTTCTCTTGTTTTCTCCTTTCTTTCTTGTCGTTCCTTCATTATTAAAGCGACTTCCAATTTATTAGCTGCAAACACTCGATAAAATTGTTAAATCGCTCCCTCACCGCACTCAATAAAGCACAACTATATTGACTATCCAAACTAAACCTAAATTAACTATAACATTAATAACTGAGCTAATCGAAATAAAATTTACAAATGAAATACAAGTAAATGCCGGGTTGCCTCCCGGTTAGCGCTGGTTTATATCGGTCCCGCACGACCGTGTTACCTCAAAGTCATGGAAATTTATCAAGAGTGAAAAGGTCCACGCCCTCTATCACTCCTATAAATGCTCCATCGTAATAGATCACCAAGCGTTGACCATTGACTTTGAAAATCTCACCCTTGTCGGTTTGTAGTGAAACCGATCCAAACTTGTTTACCTCGGTAACTGTGAACGCTCCCGACCATCTGGACTTGAGTTTACCTGGAAACAAACGCAAACGGGAGTTAAATAATAATACTTTATCACCAATTTTAAATTCCCGTTGCATGATATGCTTGTCGTGCCACTTCTTGGTCTTCTCCTTGTAAACTCGAGCACTATCATAGGCATGCAATCGAAACTCATCGAGCTCGTTCAATTGCATAAGTCGTTTCTCACCCGCCAGTGAGGGATCCATATTAAGCTCTTTTATGGCCCATATAGCCATATGCTCAAGTTCTACCAATAATGGCACGCCTTGCCATAGACTAACCGGTATGGGGAAGCACCAATTGGAGTCTTAAAAGCAGTTCAGTAAGCCCATAAAGTGTCATTGATCTTACGACTCCAATCCTTCCTAGATTTACTCACAACTTTCTCAAGGATAGATTTAATCTCCCTATTAGAAACCTCTACCTGACCACTTGTCTGCGGATGATAACTTAACCCCCGATGATGTGTAACGCCATATTTCTTCAATAAAGAGTTAAGAGGGCGTTCATTGAAATGCTTTCCTCCATCGCTAATGAGAGCACGAGGAACCCCAAATAGTGGGAAAATGATCTTCTGAAACAGTTTAATAACTGCTTTGGCATCACAAGTGGGAGTGGCAATGGCTTCCACCCATTTGGAGACATAATCAACTGCTACTAGAATATATTGGTTACCATGGGAAGATGGGAATGGCCCTTGGTAGTCAATGCCCCAAACATCGAATATTTCAACTTCCAAAATACCCGTTTGAGGCATCTCATGCCTTTGAGAAATATTACCCGTCCTTTGACATGCGTCACAATAACGGACAAAAGTAGTAGCTTCCTTGAGAACAGTCGGCCAGTAAAAACCCGACTGCATAACTTTAGCAAATGTCCTTGAGGGACCATGATGACCGCCATATGAAGAAGAGTGACAATGAGAAAGGATGGCATGTACCTCACCCTCTGGAATACATTGTCGATAAATGCCGTCGGTACATTCCCGGAATAGATAAGGATCATCCCAAAAATACCTCTTGACATCGTGTTGAAACCTCTTCTTTTTCTGATAAGATTGATCTGGAGGCATAATTCCCCCAACCAAAAAGTTGGCATAATCGGCAAACCATGGAGTCTCCATGGTAATGGCAAGGAGATGATCATCAGCAAACGAAACATTAATGGGAATGGAATCTCCCTCTTCAAACCGTAATCGAGACAAATGGTCAGCAACCACATTCTCTGCACCTGACTTATCTCGGATCTCCAAATCAAATTCTTGTAGCAACAAGATCCAACGAATAAGCCTAGGTTTGGCTTCCTTCTTAGCCAACAAGTATTTCAGTGGTGCATGGTCAGTATAGACTATCACCTTAGAACCCACAAGATAGGCTCTAAACTTATCCAAAGCAAAGACAACCGCAAGTAACTCTTTCTCAGTGGTAGCATAGTTAACTTGCGCATCATCCAAAGTCTTACTGGCATAGTAAACTGCATGTAGCACCTTATCCTGCCTTTGCCCCAAAACATCCCCAACTGCATAGTCACTGACATCACACATTATCTCAAACAGTAATGTCCAATCAGGAGACTGGATAATAGGAGCTGAGATTAGAGCATGTTTAATCATGTCAAAAGACTTAACACACTCATCAGTAAACACAAACGGGGCATCCTTATGGAGGAGCTTAGTCAATGGTTGAGCAATCTTTGAAAAATCCTTAATAAAACAGCGATAGAACCCCGCATGACCAAGGAAACTTCTAACACTTTTAACATTCACCGGGTACGGTAATTGCTCAACCACTTCCACTTTAGCTTTATCCACTTGGATGCCTCGTCCAGACACCAAATGACCAAGTACCACCCCTTCAGTTACCATGAAGTGGCACTTCTCCCAGTTTAACACAAGATTACTCTTCTCACAACGTTGTAAGACTTTAGTCAGATTAGCTAAACAACTATCAAAATCGGTCCCATAAACACTGAAGTCATCCATAAAGACCTCCATAATAGACTCGATATAATCAGAAAGCCATCATACAACGTTGAAAGGTGGCGGGGGCATTACATAACCCAAAAGGCATTCTTCGGTAAGCAAAGACACCATAAGGGCATGTGAAGGTAGTCTTTTCCTGATCGTCAGGATGAATAGGGATTTGAAAGAATCCCGAGTAGCCGTCTAGATAACAAAAATATTTATGACACGCTAGACGCTCTAACATTTGGTCAATATATGGGAGAGGGAAGTGGTCTTTCCTAGTGGCTACATTCAGCCTCCTATAATCGATACATATCCTCCACCCTGTCACTAGTCTAGTAGATATGAGCTCGTTTTTCTCATTAGTGACGACCGTAGTCCCTCCCTTTTTAGGGACTACCTGAACAGGACTGGCCCACTTTGAATCAGAAATAGCATAAATGATTCCTGCATCTAACAATTTCTGCACCTCTTTTCTAACTACCCCTTGCATAGTGGGGTTCAAACGACGTTCACCCTGCCAACAAGGTTTATGGTCTTCTTCTAAGTGGATACTATGCATACAAAAGTCAGGACTAATACCTTGTAAATCGTCAATGCTATAACCTATAGCCTTTTGTGCCTTTTTAAAATCACCAACAAATCTGTAAGTTGGCTTTCAGATAGGCTAGCACTGACAATTACAGGATTCATCTCATGGGAATCAAGAAAAACATATTTAAGATGAGAGGGGAGGGTTTTAAGTTCAGGTTTCTTTACCTCGGTAACCTTTGGGGGGTTACCTAAGCTATAAACCTTCTGTAACTTGCAATCCTCTCCTGTCAGCAGTTTTTCCATCTTAACTACTTCTTCACTCCATGAGCTTCCAGCTTCAGCAGTGCTGGAAATTAAGGCGATCTCCAGAGGATCCCTATTCAAGCATAAAGAAAGACAGTCATCAATAGTTATATCAACAATATCGACTCTATGACATGTCTCTTCTAACATGGGATGTTTCATGGGATTATCCAAGTTGAAAGTAATAGTATCATCCCCCACTGTTAGTGTAAGTCTCCCATTCTTAACATCTATAACCGCCCCCGCAGTATGGAGGAATGGTCGTCCCAAGATGATAGGAATTTGGGTGTCCTCAGCCATATCTAAGACAACAAAGTCAACTGGTCTGAAAAACTTCCATACTCTAACCGGTACGTCTTCTAAAATCCCTAAAGGGTGTTTAATAGAACGGTCGGCCATTTGTAAGGTCATGTTTGTAACAGTAAGTTGACCCATATTTAACTTTTTGCATATAGAAAATGGCATAACACTAACACTAGCCCCTAAATCACAAAGGGCTTTATCTATAGCTAAGCAGCCTATATTACAAGGAATAGAAAAACTCCTTGGATTCTTTAGCTTAGGTGGTGATCTGGATTGCAACACAGCACTGCATTCCTCAGTAAATGCAACCGTCTCCACTTCATTAAAGGATCGCTTCCTTGTCAATATATCTTTCATGAACTTTGCATAAGTCGGCACTTGAGTAATCAACTCGGTAAAAGGTACACTCACTTGCAAATTCTTCACTACCTCCATAAACCTCCCAAACTGTTTATCGAGCTTAGATTTATCTTGGCGGTGCGGAAAGGGAAGTGCAATGGCAATTGGCTCGGCTTCTTTGGCTTTAGAAGATGAATTAGAAGACTTTTCATCCTGATCAGGGGTTGCTCGATCGAGGAGAGGGGTTGCTCGATCGAGTTTTCCTATACAGTAACTTTCAGAAACTTCCCGAGAAGAACTTTGGCAAATTTTCTGGGTTGCTCGATCGAGCAAGGGGGTGCTACTCGATCAAGCAACCTTGTTTTCAGCCTCTTTTTCGCTGTTTTTCGAACTTTGATCAGCAACTTCCAAGCTTTCATTGGTTTCATCCCCTATCATTTCAGGGCCTTTGTAATGGGTTCCACTCCTCAAGGTGATAGCATTGGCTTGTTCATGTGGGGGGTGTCCTTGAGGAAGAAGATTACCTGGTTGTTTATGTGGATTTTGAATTGCCAATTGGGCAATTTGAGTGTCAACCATCTTCTTATGAGCTATCAGTTGCGAGATCTGAGCATCTTGCTTTTGTTGGATCATAAGACTTTGCTGCAACATGGCTTTTAATTCCGCCATATCATTACTTGGAGGTGGTGGAGGTGGAGGTTGTTGAAAGTTTTGGCCTCCTTGATTGGAACGATTTTAATTACCTTGGGAATTACGATTCTGAGAAATCACATAAGAAGAACCTTGTTGCTGATGTGGCGGTGGGGTAGGATTAAGAACATTCTGACTTCGGTAAGAGAAATTGGGATGCTCTTTCGTCCTTTCATTGTAAAAATTGGAATAAGGTGTACCTTGCTTAAAAGATTGAAAGGCAAGGACTTGCTCAACCGTACTCATACATTCCACTGCATTATGCCCCATAGTACCACATCTTTCACAGGTTGGCTCTTGTTGAACCATGGCATGAACCGTTTGCTTATTTTCCAAGGACTTTGAAGTTTGTAACTCGGCAATTTTGGCAGTTAATGCCTCCAACTGAGCTGTAACTGCATTATCCGAACCTCCTCTCCTTTCATTACCCCTAGGATTACCATACTCAGCAGTGTGAGTGGCTATCTCATCAATTAACTTCCAAGCATTGGCATCAAAAGTATTATTTTGGAATCTCCCATTAGCAGCAGAATCTAGCAGTGTTCTCTGATCATCATATAACCCATTATAAAACTGGTTGCATAAGAACCAAGTATCAAAACCATGATGTGGAACATACTTGACAAGCTTTTTGAAGCGAACCCAGGCCTCATTAAAGTTCTCATTGGGACTTTGTTTGAAACTTATGATTTGACTTCGAATGGCATTGGTTTTCTATGGCGGAAAGTATCTTTTATAGAATGCAAGAGCCAAAGAATTCCAATCCGTGATGCCAAGTGCATCCACATCTAACTCTCCCAACCAATCTTCTGCCCCGTCTCGTAGCGAAAAGGGAAATAAAACCAATTTGATCTGATCTTGCGTTACCCAACCCGTTAAAGGAATAGAGCAACAATAATTGGTGAATTTCTCCATATGCTTAGCAGGATCCTCAGTAGGGCTCCCTCCAAACATGTTTCGCTCCACCAAAGAGATATAAGATGGACGAATCTCAAAAGTGCTATTACCCGTAGTAGGGAGTTTGAATCCCTTGGGAATAGATGCAACGGTAGGCTCCGAATGACTGGCTAGAGTACGCATGGTTGTAGTAGGTGCAGAAATAGGTGTATCCTTAACTAAGGATGGTTTTTCTACGACGAATTCGGCGTAAACTGTTTCAAGCGTACTCAAGTCTTCCGCTTCTTGAATTTCCTTCCAAAAGTTTCGTCTAGCTCGGAGAGTCTTTTCTGGTTCGGAATCGTAGGGCACGAGAACGGACCTAGAACACCTGGGCATAAACAAAAACTAAAGAAAAGGATGAGAACAGTCTCAAGGAACTTAGGTTCCCTGAGACGAAAAAGACAAACTAAGTAGAAACAAACAGAAAAATGTTGCCTCCCCGGCAACGGAGCCAAATTTGATAAGGGTAAAGTCGCGTCACCTTAATCAAAGTAAACCTAATTCACTACTAACTAATAGTCAGCGGTAAGCAAGGTATCGAATCCACAGGGAGGCAGTAGTACTCTAATCTGTTAAACTAGGTTTGTCTCTATAGTAACAATTCGGGTTTTGATTTTGAGTTCTAAACTAAAAGCAATCAACAATAACAATTAATAATAACAAAAACAATAACAACTAATAATAATAACAACTAATAATAAGCAATAACAACTAATAATAAAAGGTTGAAAACAATGAGATTAAAAGTCTAGGGTCACAGGTTCACTAGGATTATTATTCAGGGATAGGGATGAAATCAACTATCATGCAATAAAGTTATCTAAGGTCACAAGATCGGTCGATTCAATTATGCCCTTTAGATCTACAATTTAACATGCAGTCGCTATCATTAAACGAGTTTTATTCAATTATCGTAGCCTATCTTAGTCTTAACCTGGTCGGTGTCAATCCTAATTCGCGAGACTAGTTAATTAATCCTGGCCAGTAATCAAACAACTAGAATTAAAACGATAACCATGCAATTGCAATTCAATAAATTAATCTACCCCTTCTAACAATCCTAGATCCCCTTTCAACCCTAGAAAGGAAATTAGCTACTCATAACGATATAAACAACAACAATAATAATTAAAGTAAACATAATTAACAACAATGAAAGGAATAACAAAGAATGATTAAGAACAAGAAGGTAATTAAATTGAATAACAAAGGAAGATTGAAGAATACCGATTACAAGATGAACTAAAGACAATCGTCTTTGATGAATAAAATCCAGAGGCAAAGAAAGCTAAATTAGGTTTTCTAATATCCAAGCATAAAAAGCATTCAAAAGCATTCAAAAGCATGTCTAATTATGAAAGACGAGCTTTCTTTTTATAATACAAAAGATCTAATTAACTAGGTTAAAGTTTAGGAAAACACGAAAAAGCCGTCATAAACTAGCTTGCTCGATCGAGCAAGGGTCATCTGCTCGATCGAGCAAGACATGACCACGACTCGACCGAGCAAGGTTGTTCTGCTCGATCGAGCAGACCTTCATTTAGCTCGTTTCTTCACTTTTCTTCATTTATTCTCTTTCTTTCTCAATCTCCGTGCCTAGCCTTCTACGATCCAACTCCACCATGCTCCATATTTACTCAAAAAGCTCCAAATGCATCCAATCTGCATTAAAACATAACAAAAGCGGCAGAATCTATATTCTAGCTAAAATAGCATAGAATAAGCAAGGAAAGACTGTAAATCGAGTTATTTGTGTCTAAGGGAAGTATAAAATATGTGTATAAATAATGATCATCAGTCCCGAAAGGCATGGAGACAAAGTAACTGTGAGTCGATTCGTCATAAATTTTACTATCTGAGAGATTTTGTTTTGTTTGGGTTGGAGAGAGGTTTTTTTTTTGTCTTGTGCATTTTTTAGAATGCTCGAAACTTTTGTTGGGTTGTTTGTGGGGTTTAAAGGCGTCGTTGGACTGTTTTTTGGCTTGAAGTCGTTGTTGGACTGTTTTTGTTTTGGACTGTTTTTGTGTGGAAGTCGTTGTTGGACTGTTTTTTTTGGACGGTTTCTTTATTGTGATTTGACACTTTGTTGGATTTTTGTTTGTCTTGTCTCATGAATTTTTGAATCTTTGAGACTTCTGCTTTGGGATTGTTGGGAGTTTTTTTTTTGGTTTGTGCTTTTTTTTTAATTTGTGAGAGTTTAGGCACAATTGCAGTAAAGAAATTGTTTTGATCCTCCTGTTCCTAGAAAAAGGTTAGGAACACTTGAAGCGGGACCAAAGAAACTACATCCGGGTGTTGTTCCTCCATAGATCTGCTCTCCTGAATAGGGATGGAAAGATGCCTCACTCTGCATGGGTTGAGTGTGGATAATGGGCTTCCACTGATGGACGGTTGGCTAACTTGGTATACTTGTACTAAAGAAAGGGTTAGTGACGAAAGAAGCACTAGGAGCGATGTTACCTTCAGTTTGAAAGTAGCCCGAGGGTGTAAAGTAGTTGGGTGTTATGGCTCCTGGTCCAGCAGATCCCATGGTCCGAGTAAGCGGTGTTGTCTCCAGATCTAATCGAGTCACGAGCTCATGTGGGATCAGGCAACCTGTAGCCGTGTCGGGTTCCCCCATAGGAGGGCCACGGGAAGGTGGCTGGTGCAGACATCTGGGCGCCATGGAGGTTAGATGTTGGTTGTTGATTTGCCACGACTGTCATCTTCTCCTTCATGATCTGGTTGTCTCTCTTCAAACCTTCGATGGCGTCGTGAAGAACGTCCATCCCTTGGAGATTAGCCTGCATGAAGTCTAGTTGAGCAGTAGCCAAGCTTGAGGGACGCTGCTAACCTGATCCTTCTGTCTGGTTGGGGTTTTCCGCAATCTCGCTCATGACGGGACTACTATCCCTAGTGGACCTGGTCTGGCTCAGGGTGGACGACTCCTTCCGAGGCTGAATCTAGGACCCTGTCCGGTCTGGGAAGTTTAGCGGGGCTTGCTGCTTCTTTCGGAAGAGCGAATGGGACCACCTGGCATGCGCTGGCTGGAACGTTGGTGGTTCCTGCTGAGGTTCGCATGGGGGAACCACTAGTGTTTGGTGAACTGAATCCTGGCATTTTATATACCGATTTTTGTTTTTGACTGTAGATATTAACCATTATGCCACACGGTGGGAGCCAAACTGTTTTGGTGAAAACTTACTGAGTTTGCATTTTGACGTTAGGTGGGTCAAACTGGCTACTCTACTCGTACGATACGAAGGATGAAACGAAAGTAAATGTGCAAGAAAAGTAAAGACACAAGGAGTTGGTGACGCGGAAAATCCAAAGTGGGAAAACGACGGGGGAGTCGGAATCCCTCAAAATCTATGCACTAAAAATGAATTAAGTACTTGCTCTCGAGGTTTAATGTATTCGGACTTAAAGCTATAAACAATGGAGAATTTCGGTGTAATTAGTATGGATATTGTTGTTGCTGAAGTTGTGAGTGAATGAGTGATGGATGTCTTGCTTCTCCTTGCTCTCTTATATTTATAGTGATGACAAACCCTAACGGCTCCTTGATCCTCCTCCGAGATCCCCTCTACTAGTCCAAATTTTGTGGAAGTTGTTATTGACTAAGTAAAACTGGACTATTATGTTTGTTGTGTTTAATCTAGACCGTAGATCTTGCCTCAGCTTTGAATCCGTGTGCTTTCCCCTCTCCCAATCGTGTTGCTCCACGTCATCAATCTGTGTGCTCCATATTTCTACCCTAACAGCATCCATTGCGCTGCTACCACCAACGATCCGCCACCATGGCTCAAAGCATCAACCCTTTTCGGCTCCATCGCGTCTCCCCTGCATATCGACACCAACTACAGACCACCACAACAACAATCGAGCTCGTGTACCTCTTCGACGAGCTCGAATGCGCGCACCCCCGATGCCCCCGGCAGCAGCTCGAAATGTATTGTGGCGGCCATTACTTTGCACCGTCAGACGAAATTTACTACCGCCGGGGTGAAATAATGTCCGGTCGGTTGAAATTATCACTCGGCCGGGCGTAATTTTGGAGTTGTATCTCATGTGGTCCGTGACTTTTGTTTAAAAAAAATTAAAGTCAACCTTTTTTAGCGGGAGTGTATTTGGTGCTTTATGTTAGCTTTATTCCTTAAATTATCTGAAGATGTCTATTTACTATTTTGCTCTTAAGGAGCTCATACCTCGTATAAATATGTAAAACCCCAAATTAGTGGAGGAGTTCTCACTTTAGCTTAGATTAGTTTTATACTAGAATTTTAGAAATTAAGTGGTCCTCTTTTATATATCCTCTCATGTATTTCCTCTCCATTAGTTTAATTTAGGTATTAATTTAGTTAATTAATCGGGTTCCAAGATTTAATCTTTATGTAAGAAATTTCTAGATTTACTTGGATATGCAATTATCTCTCTTTGTTGGTATGAATTTCTCCTTCTCTTATTTAACTTATTTACCTCCAAGTTCTTATATTTTATTAGTTTATTGTTTAATTAGTTCAAGTTTTGATTTTTCTTACTTTAATCATGTTTATTATTACATTGTTATTAGTGGGTAATTTATTTAGTTTAGTTTTCATGATGATTAATTGATAGTGAGTAGTCTTTTGTTAGGGGGAGGATATTAGGATTCTTGAGTTAGCACCACCATTGGATGATTATGCTTTCATTTTTACCATTTTAGAGACTTGAATTAATCTTGCAGGGTTCAGTGAATTATTCACATAGGGTGACAATTCGACCCGGGTAATTATAAATTTGACCGTGTAAGAAATTTTGAGATCGGCACCTTTCTTTAGATGATCTTCTTGACTTAGGAAATTAAGTTTAGGGTTGGTTGGGTTAGCTCGAGTCGAAAGACCGTCTCACTCTATTTATTGTTACCTTTTATGGGTTTGATAGCTTATGTCGTCTTAGGGGCTAGTAATTGGACCCGACTCCCTAACTCCCTTAGTTAGTCCTTATCTATAACCTTATTGCTTATTTATTGCCTTTATTAGTTTAATTGCTTTAAAATATTCAAACTCCTTTATTTGATCGACTAGACTAAACTAAACCAAAACTGATATACAAAATTACCAATCCTAACCGTCACTGTGGCTCGATCTCGTTACCTTACTACATTCATTAGTTTCGTATTGCATTTTATAATTTTTGTTTGGTCGAGGGGTGCGCGACAATCCCTCATCAGGTATTCGCCCACTCTTTATAATGGGCCATTACTCCATTAATGGTTGTGTTTTTTTTTCAATTGTAAAAAGAATAAATGGCTCAACCACTGAACCCATATCTGGTATTCGTACATCCCATTTAATCGGATACCTTTAAAACTGGATATCTTACCATTATGCTCACCTCTATCCTTTGCACCCTTCTTCTCTCTCTATTCCGGTCTTATAATTTGTGCAATTGAAAATGAGAGGAAATTAAACGGGGGGAGTATATGCTACAACAACTAGTCTCAATTAGTCACTTAAGTTGCATTTTGACCTAAATTTGCTTCAAAACTCAAATTAAATAACTTATTTCGTGTGTTTTTGAACTCTCCCTACATATATCCACATAGATTATAGATTTACCTTTCAAAATATAAATTGGCTAAGTCACAAACGAAATAAGTATGGATAAAAAAACAGAATGATTCTTTGAGAAACGAAGGTGGAGAGTAGGGGTGCTAACGCGAAATTGGCCTTGCTCGGCTTGTGCTAAATAACCAAAACTCAAGCTAGAGCTGATCTCAAGCTTACCCGAGCTTCAAAAAAAAGTGCTCGTAAACAAGTTTGCGAGCTTTAACGCGAGCTCGAGCTCAAATCGAGCCTATATATAATTGTTGATTTTTAATTTTTTTCTTCCAATATTTTCAATAACAAGGCTCAAAAGATATATGTAAAAAAGTTAGGCAAATAAGTTAGAAATTTGATATATGTGATACAAATATATAATCATGCTAAAATATTTTTATAAATTATGAGGAAAATCTTCTCTAATCACACAAGTTCGAGCTGCTCGCGAGCTTTTCAAGCCGAGTCAGCGTTTGCTCGGCTTGACTCGTTAAGCTCTCGAGCCGAGCCCGAGCCCGAGCCAAGCCGAGCTCACACGAGCCGAGCTTTGACCGAGCTTTAACCGAGTTGCTCGCTAGCTGTCTCGTCTCATTATCACCCCTAGTGGAGAGGCAAGTATGCATATCAATGATAAGCTAAAAGCTCATTTTATTTGCAAAATTCATATCCAAATTTCACGTTAATTCCTATCATGCTATATTACAAACATTTTCCCATAAATTCATAATCATAATTCCTGAGACAGCCGAACAGAAGCCAGACGTATAAGTTCAATGAGACTCTCGTCCAGAACATCAAGCGCACCAGAACGGCGAAGATTCCCATAAACAGAAGCGATCCTGTTAGCAGTAATATGGACAATTTCCCATTGAGAGAAACTCACAGCAAACTGAATTAGTTTAAGTGACAACTCGGGCGAGTCCAGAAAAGAGGCAACTACTTGTGAACATTCGTTTCCCAAGTCGTCGATGAACCAAAACTCAGCAAGCCAACAAAGCTCTATATAAGGTCGTAGCTCAAACATCTTTTTCTCAATGTCCATGTTGTCCCACAGACATCCTGACAGTGGTCTAGGCACGTCACCTGAATATGCCCAGACAACCAATTTATAGAGAGCCTCCCAGCTGACGGGTATTTTTAGGGTCTGTGAGCGGCTGCCAAAATCACATTTACTTCAGTAAGGGGGGGTCATGTATAAAATCCCTTTCATCAAATTTATATTATTCCCCTAGAGGTCATATATTTAAGAAAAGTGGTAAAATGATTACATATACCCTTAAGTTAGAGATACAACATTACCTTACTATGCCTTCTCTACAAAAGAGCGTTATCAAACTAGGGATGGGAAGTTAATTTTTCTTCTTTACAAGACATAAAAAGATAAACCAAAAAGGAAATGGGGACAAAATAGTCAAATTGAAAGAGTACCGTAAAAGATAAAATCTGAAGATTCAATTATAAAAAGGGGGGAATTACCTGTCCAAAATGCCCTTTATGGCTCACACTTGTAAAAAGGGAAGAGAAACACACTCTTTATGACAACATTTTATTACATTTTGTTCATGTAAAATAAAATGACCGCAAAGTCAACAGAGACAAAAACAATTGGGATGGAGGTAGTGTTTTGGAGGTCATATTGAAACTTTGTAAACTGAATATGATGAAACCTTCCAAGGCAATGTTTACAGGGACGAGGGGAGTGATTATTATGAACAGACATGGTTCAGTAAGCCCATAACATGTAACAATTACATAAAAATTACTTCAAATTTATGATCTTCAGCAAAAAAAAAAAGTGCCTGTAGTTCATTCCTACGGTGATATATGAGCACGTGAATTATCAAAAAATCACATGAGAGTCCATAGTAGATTACGGATTGACATTAGACATGCAAACTGAGTCTTTGAAGTAGAAGAGTCGTAGCTCTAACTGCCCAGATTGGTTTTATACTATGGTGACAAAGACAATTGAAAAATGGGTTTTAAGCGATGAAATACATAATACTTTTAAGCAAGTCATCAAAACAGGCAAAGTGGAATTTTCTAGTACCTTTCTTGCATCCCAGATTGAAATAAAGCCCAGAAATAGTTGCAGCTTGACATTAAGATTGCCTTGTGAGCATGGATATGAGGCCTCGGAAAAGAACAGCAGTTGGTGGAAGTTTCTGTATCTTCTTTTAATGTAGCTTCCAAGATCACATCTCTGAGATTACAGAACCAAACACACTTGGTAAGAACTCAATGCTGAAAAAATAAAGAGCCATTGGTATGGTATCAACCAACCCTATGCCAACATTTATAGGAAATAATGGAAAATTGACATTTAACTCCTCTAATCATGAATTTATGATCAAATAAAGGTGTTAGAAAAGAGCTTTTACAATGACATTTCTATAGAAACATGATCAATCCTATTCCTTCAAACATTCATATTATTCTTCAAGAGATAGACACTCGACAGCAACTAAAGAGGAGAAGAAAGACACAGCAACACCACCACCACCAATATTATTCCAGTGCCTCAAGGGCTCCAGTAAATTGCAGGGTAAAGGATCGGTGTTCACAGCCTTTTCTGCTACTAACAGAGTTTTCCACATAACACCCATCAATTTATTAAGTCCTTTCACTTTGTTCCATCATAATCCAGAGCCACAAAAATAACGAGTCTTTGGCTCCGTTGGTAATACCAAAGTTTAAAATTAATGCAAATATGTCTCTTAAGGGGAGAAAAAGCATACGAAAAATCATGCCCAGCTGGTCCAAGAGCTGAAGTTAAGTCGAAACTAGGTACATCAGCACCCCATTTCGGCCTTTTCCTGCACAAAAGATGTAATAAAGGTTGTATACTGCAGTGTTTTGCTAGCACCTTCACCTTTCTCACAAGTTCCTCTCCGACATTAAGGCAACCTGAGTATACAAAATCTAACACTTTAAAAATTGCTTGCTCATCTACATGAGCTGAGAGAGTCACTTCCCTCTTCGTCTTCTGGATTTTGTTAATAACTTGATCCCCTGAAAAGCAGTTGGATGTTTCATCGGGTGGAAGAAAGGATGGACACCGTACGAGAAGAACCACCTTATGAACGCTTATATACTCCCCATCTCGAAGGAAAAGATACATATCACCATAGTCTTCCACACGAAACAATGAGGAAACTTTTTTGCCTAGCTTGCTAGGGAATCCATAAATCCCAAATAAACTTAGGAGGTATGAAGAATACCATATAAGCCCAGAAGAGCTGGTACGAGCGCAAATATCATGAATGTCATGGATGAATGACTCTATTCCATAAGTTTTTTCCCGAGCAAAAATATCTATTGACCTACCTTCAGCCTCATGACAGTTGATCAACTCAGCTAAACTCCAGAGAGCCAAAAGTAGGTGAGTTTCCTTGCCTTCCCAGTCTACAATATCGATAGTGCAGCATAACCGCAAGTTAGCTGTATCTCTCACATAAGAACTTGTGCTGACACCTTCAATATGGGCCTCGTTGAGTAACCACCAACGAACAAAAGCTAACAAAGCTTTTACCCCTTTATGTTTTACGGCATTCCTGTAAAACTGAGGTAGTCCACAGTAGCATACCAAACTCATTATGCTTATTAATATTTGATGTTTATCAGGCATTGAAGTGACTTCAGAGCCGATAAATTGGAAATCCTTCAGCACATGCTTTAGTTGTTCCTCACCCTCTAAACTAAGCACTTCGGAAAGTATCAGCCTGGTGTGAAAGGCAATATACTCGCAAGGTGAATACATCATCATTAAAACTGCTTTTGCTGCTGATATACTACTAAACGTGCATTTCCTGTTAGCCTGACGGGGTAGCTTTTCTCTGCTGATGGAATCTCGAAAGGATAGGCTTTTCAGATAATGCATAACCATAAAAAAACATTAATCAGCGCCTATTTCGTTGTATACTTCTAAAAGTAAAATACAGAAACAAAAGCCTGTGAAGCTGAAGCAAAAGTCGTAGCATTACCAAGCACTTGTAATAAGAACCCTGATACAGATTTCGTTTCCATTCTTAGCAGGATTGAAATCTTCGTCACATTGTGCTAAAAGTGAACAAAAGATCTCCCATATATATGCCCTCAAATCCAGAAGAAAACTTAACTTTAGACCATCTCTGGCCACACTTATAAGCTCCTCAACAGACAATGATTGATTATGCAGATGTACATTGAGGAAATCGGGCATCAGAAGATTAAGGAGGGATTTATCAACTCCAAGCGTCCAAAGATAATCATGATGTCTTCCAGGCCACCGAGTAATCAATGCTAATCTACATGCTTCCATCAGTAAACACAAATCATCATTAGATACTTTTCCGTGATGAGTGCTCGAGCAGTTTATTGCAAAGATGATAGACTCCACAACAGGTTTGCAAGAGAAACTCAGTACTTTTAAACATAAATCTTCAGAAGCCTGGTTAATTCAATTGCACACACTTTAGAAACAGGAAAGTGATCTGGTAAATTAAAAAAAAAAAAGACAAATGGGATTATTACCGTCACACGTTGTGCAACTTTAAATGCCAAAATACGAACAAATTGAGGTTGTAATTCACCCATGCAGTCCACAATTGTATTCACAAGGAGCTCGCCAGACTCCACAAGCTTCTGGGCTCCATACCCACATAAAGCTGCAAACATGGTCCACTGCTTGAATGTCGTCGTCTGAGAAGATAACAGCATTACCCTAGTGCTTTAAGGGCTCTGCATAAGGCGGGCTAAAGGGGCTCACAGTCTGATGTACATAGCCTTATCCCCTAACCCCTGTTTTGACAGCACAAAAAGCTGTGTACAGCAGACCCATAATGAAAATGGAATCGACAATTGCATCAAATGACCAGTAGTTCAACATAAAAAGATACAAAAACCACTTTAGCGAGTTATTTTGTTTTAATGCATCGAATTCCAATACCAAGGAATAGTGAGAAACTTGCTTTGTTGGAAATGAAAAAAGTCAACAAAGAAAATGTAAGAGCAAAAAGTCAAAGGCTACAGGCTACAGCAATGGATAATTACCATCAATCAAGAGTACCTATAGCGAAATACAGCTGTAAAACAGCAGCTCTGACAAACGACTCAGGCTTGCAGCAAAAAAGTTCCATAACTTCCCTTAATTTAGTATCAGTCCAAACAAGATACCTTGTGTGAGGCCATATCTTCATTACTGAACTCAAAAGGGAGTACATCTCCACGAAATACTCAATAGGCTTAACCTTATCCGAAACAACTTTCAAGTAACAAATTACTTGAGCAACAACGTTGTGCTTCTCTAAAATCTGCCACATTTCATTCTCTTTCTTGAGACTGAGTTTTGACAAGATCATATTTAGAGCAGTTGCACTTATAATGGCAACTTGAGATTGATGATTGGATAACAAGGATGACAATGGGGAACTAAGACGGCCGACATGGGGCTCCAAGAGTGAACCAGGCAAAATACTTATCAATTTCAACACTAGTTCTGACGCCATTGTTACCACAACGTCATTCGGGGATTGAAGAATACTTCCAATTGCTTTAACCATATCAGCAACTGAATCCTGAAATGTAAGTACTCGAGTCAAATACATACAATACTACTACGAAAGTGGTTTATCTATACAAGCAAAAGCCAACTGGTCTAATAATATAACAATTTGTATATCCGAAGAAATTGAAACAATTTTCAAAATTCCTCACCTTCATTTGATGGGGTGTAGGAGGTATATTGCATTTATAGTTCAAAGATAAAGAGGGTGATTACTGGATTGACCAACTAGTCATCTGATCATCCCTGATCTAAGCAATACAAGATTCATTAAAATTTACCCCAAAATGACTATAAGCTCCTTTTTCTCCCAGTCTAAGAAGAAATTGACTAGCGGCACATTCGTGTTTGGTACAAAGACCCACATGTGATATACAATTTTTCCCACAACAGTTCTACAACTGATAATTAGACCAAAATGACCAATTTCAAGTTCAAGTCTTAAACCAAGATATAATAATACAATGTTATTATCTTACCTTATGTTTTAGAGTATATTTTTTTGTATGACAGCTCTTTCCAAAAGATAATAATAATAATAATAATAATAAAGTTCAGTTTAGTAAAGTTTAGATTCTATAAGTTCTATTCAATTAAGTAAAATTAAGTTCAGAAAAGTTCAGCTCTTATAAAATCAGTTCAGTTCAGTTCAGTTTAGCTCCTATAAGTTCAGTTCAGCTCCTATAAGTTCAGTTCAGTTCAGCTCCTATAAGTTCAGTTCAGTTCAGCTCCTATAAGTTCATTTCAGTTCAGCTTCTATAAGTTCAGTTCAGCTCCTATAAGTTCAGTTCGGAAAAGTTCAGCAAAATTCAGCCCAAAAGAACAGGGCCCTAATAAAAGTTTGTGAACCTCCCATATGAAGAGATGAAACCCACCCACATATGGTAAAAAAAATATAAAAAAATCCTTTCATACAAGGAGAAGCAGGAGTTATTAAATAAAATAAGGGCTTACCATGAAAAAAATGATACATTAGCTAGGGTTTTTCTAATGAGTAAATGGAATGAGGAGGAGTTGTGTTTTGTTCTTGGCTTAGAAAGCCATTGGATTCAAATATAAACAATTCCCACAATCTATCCACGATCAACCTTCAACAAAATATGATAGTCCGGTTCAAGGATCGGTAAGAACTATAACCTTTACATGCTAAATCTATATAATATGTGAGTTGTCTTGGAAAGTAAACAATAGTTACTCTGAGTCTCTACTAGATCCTCCAGTTTGTAACAGATTTCCATATTGGTATAGCAAGAACTATGTTAATCATTTATTGCCTCCAAATATTGGCATATGAAGGAAACCGCCAAATACTACAAATACCTCCAGAAGTTATCAAAGAATGAATCCTCATCTATACAAATCCTTCACAATCTAAACTCTAAATTCATTCCGGAGTCGGTCTTCTATATCTGCATTCTGCATCCTCTCTTTATGTTATTTGCGTGACTTTTAAAGAGTCAAACATTTCATGCATCGTATGTACATGGATGATTACAATTTCTCTGGAAGTATGACCCCTCGTCGTTTTCCAGATTCCTCGACATGTATGCCAAATTTCCAATCGCACAACAGTTAGGACGATCCCCCCCCCCCTTTTAAACCCGCGTTTGACCTCTTTCCGCTTTTTTGTAGTTTTTTTCTTGCCTTCTTTCTCCAATTTCGGCTCAAGTACATCATTGAGGCACGAAAACAACTATAGAGCCAATTTGGGCCGAGGTGGAAGCGACGAGGTAAAGTTCAGATGAGTTGCATCCAACGCAAGAGGTTGATCAGGAGGAACTCGAGCACGGCCGGTTGGGGTTTACTATTTTCTTTAGTTTGACTTTATTGAAAGATTGGAAAATAAGTAGCGAGTAGTCTAATAGTTAGGGGGAAGGGGATTAGGGTACTTGACTTAGTTTCAATTGTGGGTTGACCATTGGACTTACCTTAGCTCGTCTTAAGGGGTTTAGTTTGACTCTTGAGGGAATTAATTGATTGGTTGTTAATAGTGAAGACCAAGCCAAAAAGTGTTTGTGTATTAACTCGCGAGAGAAATATGGGGTTGTAGGCGCGCTTTTAGAGAGACCCAATTCTTTAGCCACCATGAAAGTGGGTTGAGAGAGGGTAGGAATAGATAGGATCGAAAGACCATTTTTTACGGTTTTAACCCCCCTCCTTACGAGCTACGTGAGGTTTTGTTGACCCTTGACACGTAGATTGGACCCGATCCCCCCCCCCCCCCGGCGCCTTGAATATCAATGTTATCTCGCTTGTTTAATCATAGATCAATCTTAGTTCAACCAACCCGCACTTATTAGGCTCCTAACCAAGTTGCCTACTACATTAGTTAGGTAGTGAGTGAGTCTACAAATAATATTTGATAGAAGCTAGGGCAACAAAAAACCTTTGTACCTTTACAAGAGGAATATGCAAGCTTTCTGGTGAAATATCAGAAAGAAAAGCTGAGGCTGAACGAATGACCAGCCGTTGCATCTCAATATCAGTTGTATACCATTCCCTTTCTTTTTCATCAGAATGCCTACAAAATGCAAAGACTACTGAGTACATATAAAAATTCTTCATAGTATCTTGGAAATCACTACACTATCAGGAGATGGGGTATCCTCGTCCCGTCTTTCTCAGCCACTCGTGTTTTTACGACCTCGTCCTGGTATTGGGTCGAGACATAACAAGTATGTTGAGAAAGAAGGTGCTGAGACGATCTCTTGGGCAACATACTATACATGTAATTATCCTTCCGAAAGCTACAATCTGTAGTTTGGAATTGTAGAGGGTAGTAAATGGGAGTAATAAGTACTAAGAATGCCTAGTTAACCATTAGTTGTAGAATAAAGTTTATGATAGTTGAATGGTTCCCCAAAACAAAAGATTGAGGTAAATTAAGAATAGAAAACCTAATAATAATAAAATAGTACTCCGTAATAAAAAGAGAAGAAGAAAGGAAACCTGAAACCCAAAAGAAGGGATTGATAGAGGCGTTGGTGGAGAGTGTTCAAATGATCACTCACTCTTTTCGTCGTCTCGTCCTTCCTTTGTTTCCGAGTATGCTTCTTCATCTTCTCTTTCTCTTTCTCTTTCTCTTTCTCTCTCAATTACCTTATTATTGCGCCTTCGATTACTTCCTTCTTTCGCTACCACTCTATATATTATGGTTGTGTGCAGTCTAACTCCTGACTCTTCACCCCTGCTGTATAGCAGAATAGCAGCATTAAGGTCTCCCAATTTAGGCAAATTTATCGGATACAAAACTATTGACGTTATATTCTAATTTTCGCAGTACCCATTGTTTAAATAATTTTCGCAGTACGCATTTTACTCATTATAATACAGTGACAATTATAACTCTTTCATTTCTCATCTCATTTTCCCTCTCTAACTTCTCTCTAAATTATCTCTCTAATTTCACATACATTTTCTCCTCTAATTTTCATTCACCCATATTTAGTAATTTACGGTGTTGATAAATAATGTATTTCAATTAACCAACTACGTAAATTTTATAAAAACACATGTCCCCTATTGATTGAAGAATATTGATTGAATAATAATTTTACAAAACACGTATTTTTTATTGATAAACGTACTACGTGTAATCGAAAAGATAAAAAAAAAAAAAAAAATGTTCAACTGTCTACCACGACTACAACCCAGCCACTAACTCTTTGTTCAACCCCACCCTCCGTCAACCGCATCGGAAGACCTTCGACTACAAACCTTCACTCCCATTTCCCGGTGAACCACTCAGACCTCCTTTTCGACCACCTTTGTCCATCACTGCAACGTAACCGACCAGTCGACCACCGTCCACGATCTCTCCCTCAAACTTGCGCATCACTGGTTGTCACTTCGTCGATCGTTTGGAGGTATGCCAAGTGAGGACCCTCATCTAAACATGGAGACTTTTTGTGATTATTGTGATGCCGTTTCTCAAACGGGAGTGACTCAAAACCAAATTCGATGGGTCTTGTTTCCTTTCTCTTTTATTGGAGCGGCAAAACGATGGTTGAAGAGTCTTGACAAGGTTGCTCTAGGTATTGACTCATGGACGAAGCTAACTCTAGCTTTTTATAAAAAAATCTATCCACCGGAAAAGACAAATATTTTGAGAGCTAAGATAACCGGCTTCAAGCAAAGGGATGAAGAGTCACTCTATGATGTTTGGGACCGATTCAAGGAGATCATTCGGTCTTGCCCTCACCATGGTTTGAGTGAGTGGTTCTTGGTGCAACAATTTTGGAATGGACTTTATGAAGATGCTAGAGGAATCTTGAATATGGGATCAAATGGAAGGTTCACGGAAGTAGATGATGCTCAAACTTGGGCACGAATAGAGGAGATGGCGGCCCACAACTCACAATTTAGTAGGCCAAGGCAAACTCCTAAGGGAAAGCATGAGGTGAGCTCCGTCACCCAAATGGGAGCCGACTTTGGAGCTCAACTTAGCTATTATATGGAAGCAATGAACCTCAAAATGGACCAACAAACTTCTCTATTCAAACAAGCTCAAAGCTCATCTTCTCAACAACCTATGCAACAAGTGAATGCCATGGTGATGGCGTCAAGCTTACCTCAAGGGGTTTGTAAATGTTGTGGAACATTTGGTCATGATTCTCAAGATTGTAGAGGATCCGTGAAACAAGTGAATATGCCTTTCTGTGACAACCCTCGCGAATGCGGAAATATAAAACATACAAGCATGTGAATTATATAGCGGAAAATACGGTATTTTAAAAACCTTTATACATGCAAGATAGAAAAATACGAGGAGT
>JAIUZE010011056.1:0-42551 GCA_022085475.1 Heliosperma pusillum
CAAAGACTAAGGCATAGGATTCCGTGCCTAAGATGAAAAGACGGAAAATCCGACTTACACAAAAACCCGATCGGATTGCCTGTTACCCGATCGGGTATTCCTGCAAGAAGACGTTACTTGGCTCTTCTTCAATCCGAGCTTAAATGGGTGGTTTAATGCATTGACTAGGGTACGAATTTGCAAGAGGATCAACAGCCATGCTGCCTTATAAAAGCTAATGATCATCACACACAATAACATATCATCTACATATCATGTTTTTATCATCAACTTTTCCAATAATCTATTATCATATTTACATATCTTTTAGCATACTTTCTTACAAGTTTTTATAGCTCATTTCTTAGCATTTCCCTAGTGTTTACTTAGTTTTTGTTATTTGGTTGGATATTTGTTCTTACTTTCATTCTTATATACTCATTTTCCTTATCGGTAATTCTCTAATCTTATTTACTTATGCAATTTTAATCACCATGAACTATAATCTCATTAGTATCATTCTCATAATATTGTTATTAGTAGGAAATCAACCTAAAATTAATCTAGTTAAAACCAAAGTATTATTTAGCATGTCACATTATAATTTACTTAATCATATAATCCTAAAAATTGTCATTAGAATCATTGTTAATATAATCACCATAATCACTTTAGTATTTGCATTCCATAATTCAATTGCTTACATCTTTTTCTTACTAATCTACTTAATCACATAATCATATAGATTAGATTAATTCTAATATTTTAATGTTATCATTGTGTAAATAAAATAAATAGAGTTGTAATATTTGAAATGATTTACGAGTTAAACGAATTATAAGAAGAGTAGTTACCAATTGAACCATCTAATTGTTTCTTCCTTTGGTCGTGTCAAATTCTATAACTTTGTTTAGTGGCCATAAACAATTGTTTGTATTAGTCATTTCTATCTTTATGACGAGAGTTGGGATAGGAATTAGGACTATCAATAGGGGTTTAGTGACTTAACCATGCTGAAAGGACGTTAGGACCCACTAAAAGGTCGGTACGAATCCAGAAGGAATATACCGCTACAAGGCCTATACAATCATAGTAATTCTAATATTGGTATCTATGAAGCTTTTAACTAGTTTTACATGTATTTCTCTTTCACTATATCAACTTGATTAGTTAGTTTACTTTATCGTTTTAAATAGTTTATTTTATTGTCTTTTTATTTCCGTTATTAGATAGTTTACTTTATCGTTATCTAGTTAGTTTATCGTCTTTTTATTTCCGTTCCTAGATAGTTTTTATTATTGTTATTCTCTGGTTAATTAGTTTAGTTAGTTAGGCTTTCAATATTGTTATTTAAATATCGTCTTTAGATAGAATTTAGTTGTTAATATCCAGATCAGAGGATTTCCCCGATCGGGTACGTGACAACCCGATCGGGTATGTCTTCTGTTTTGGGTTTTTTTACTTTGCAATTTACATATTTGTTCTTCCATATCGTCATTTATATTCTTGTCATTTTATTTTATGTTAATAGTTCAGACAAATAACTCAAGTGACTCGATTTTAAATGAAAACCAATCCATAACAATTCATAAGTAACACGTACTCCCTGAGGATCGACACCCTACTTCCCTAATTACATTCCTTATGTTGTTAGCCTAGTCCGGGTAAATTATTTTTGTTTCGGGGTCGCGACAGAACCGATCACCCCAATCGAAGTTGAGATTCACATGTTAGAAAGATACTCCACCATTTCTCCTACCATCGATGACTTCATCGCATGAGCTAAGAGTGTAAGTAGACAAGTGTCAGAACTTGAAACCACTGTAGCATTTCTACGCATTCCAGGCGCCACGCCCCAAGAAAGCGTACGCAAATTCCAATTTTATCTCAAGAGTCTACTATGAAAGAAGTGATCACAACATGTGATAATCTAGTCAAACGAGTAATCACTTTGGAAACCGAAATCATCAGACTAAGAGAACTCAATACCGTCAACGGAATATGGGCCGATGACGACGAGGATGAATACCTCACAAAAACTAATCAAACCACATGCAGTGAAGATATAGTCAGGGCTAGTGAGGATCAAGATATAGGCTATCTTACTCGATCGGGGCGTCCTTATCAAGGTGTCTCTCAGAATGTTCCTACCATTAATGGTCCAGTTATTAACACCAATGTCGTCACTCCAAATGATGGCAAAGATACATCTACTGACCATCTACTGAAACAATTGTAGAAGAAAAAGGCTGATCTTTCAGTCAGGTAGTTAGTGGCGAGTTCATTTCCCCATCGCCTAGCTTTATTACAAGCACTCGCAAAACTGAATGTAGCGCACGACTCTACACCTGACAACGTAGTCAACTTGGCCCTCCAAGTCTCACTTAAGCTAAGTAACCCTGTTACTTTCTCAGATGAGGATTTAACTCCTTTCGGTGCCAGTCACAATCTCGCTCTATATATCACAATTCCTAAAGAAGAAAGTACAAATGACTTTGGTAGATGATTGCTCCGCATTCAATGTCATACCACTAAAAACAACGCGTAAGTTGGGAATGAAAGAATCAGATTGGACCTCTACCAACCAAGGTGTTCAAGCATATGAAGGGACACGACGTAAGGTGATAGGGCTATTCAGCCTCACCATAGCCACTGGGCCTGTTGAACGAAAGGTTAACTTCCCAATTGGGGACATCAAAGCATCCTTTAATGTACTTCGAGGGAGGCCTTTGATTCACGCTTCTAAAGCGATAACATCCACCTTGCACCAGAAGATCAAAATTCCTCTAGATGACAAAATAGTGACGATAAACTCGTCGCCCACCAAAGCTGTAGTTGAGAAAATGTCCAACAATCAAGTAGTCAGAGATCCAGTATACGAGCTTGGAGGATTTCAGAGCATAAATCTCATAGAGACAGAATTGGCGCCTCTATACTTCAGTCCATACACCAACGTGGTGGTCAACCACATACTCAAATCTCAGGGATACTTCCCGGGAATGCCATTAAACCCCATCAGGAAAGGCACCTTCACACCTTACAAAGAGGGGAATTCCGGAAAGATATCACTAGGATTGGGTACAAACGCACGAAGGAAGAAACCCTAGAAATGCTTACTCAAGTCCAAAATCGTAAACGTCGAGGAATCCAGATGCAACCTTATCTCCCTACTCTAAATGGATACTTCGTTAGGGAAGGTAGTCAAGAATACTTTCATGGGTTTCCTGAACCTTGGCACTATAAGGGAATACAACTAGCTGGAATCGAGGTCTTCCACGATTGCTATTTTATACCCTCATAAACGGTTCCTACCGTCAAAACTCGTAAAACACCTTATTTAGACGAGCAAGCCGTTAGTCTTCTGTTCGGAGAGGATCGATTCGTCACAGCTGCACAGGTCGAGATCATTACCATGATACTTCAGGAGGATCATTTCAACCCTACAACGTTGATCACCCACGATGGCTCAAGTCAGCCAAAAGGATGGAGAAATTCGATCAAGTGGACTAACAATCAAGGAAAGCTCTTCAAGGTCACTACAGGAGAAGGAGAGATGTTCAAAGGAGATACAGAAGACAACGAATTCGAGTCAGAGTCGGAGTCAGAGTCTGAGTCTAGCGAAGTTCCTACAGAGTCTCCTCATGCCGTCACCCCCATCCCTTTATTTCTCCCAGCATTACATCGAATAATAATAGCAGCTTGGGGAATGTCCCAGCAACTGTTCCTTTACCGCCACTGACTACTGAACATATCACCTCTTTGTTTCAGCTATTTTCAAAATTTAATATGAATAAATAAGATTCTGCTTACTCCTGGTGTTTTTATGAATGCAATTCTATACTTCAATCCATACTCCAACGTGGTGGTCAACCACATACTCAAATCTCAGGGATACTTCCCGGGAATGCCATTAAACCCCATCAGGAAAAGCACCTTCACACCTTACAAAGAGGGGAATTCCGGAAAGATACCACTAGGATTGGGTACAAACCCACGAAGGAAGAAACCCTAGAAATTCTTACTCAAGTCCAAAATCGTAAACGTCGAGGAATCCAGATGCAACCTTTTCTCCCTACTCTAAATGGATACTTCGTTAGGGAAGGTAGTCAAGAATAGTTTCATGGGTTTCTTGAACCTTGGAACTATAAGGGAATACAACTAGCCGGAATCGAGGTCTTCCACGATTGCTATTTTATACCCTCATAAACGGTTCCTACTGTCAAAACTCGTAAAACACCTTATTTAGACGAGCAAGCCGTTAGTCTTATGTTCGGAGAGGATCGATTCGTCACAGCTGCACAGGTCGAGATCATTACCATGATACTTCAGGACGATCATTTCAACCCTACAACGTTGATCACCCACGATGGCTCAAGTCAGCCAAAAGGATGGAGAAATTCGATCAAGTGGACTAACAATCAAGGAAAGCTCTTCAAGGTCACTACAGGAGAAGGAGAGATGTTCAAAGGAGAAACAGAAGACAACGAATTCGAGTAAGAGTCGGAGTCAGAGTCTGAGTCTAGCGAAGTTCCTACAGAGTCTCCTCATGCCGTCACCTCTATCCCTTTATTTCTCCCAGCATAACATCGAATAATAATAGCAGCTTGGGGAATGTCCCAGCAACTGTTCCTTTACCGCCACTGACTACTGAACATATCACCTCTTTGTTTCAGCTATTTTCAAAATTTAATATGAATAAATAAGATTCTGCTTACTCCTGGTGTTTTTATGAATGTACATCTATACTTCAATCCATACTCCAACGTGGTGGTCAACCACATACTCAAATCTCAGGGATACTTCCCGGGAATGCCATTAAACCCCATCAGGAAAAGCACCTTCACACCTTACAAAGAGGGGAATTCCGGAAAGATACCACTAGGATTGGGTACAAACGCACGAAGGAAGAAACCCTAGAAATGCTTACTCAAGTCCAAAATCGTAAACGTCGAGGAATCCAGATGCAACCTTATCTCCCTACTCTAAATGGATACTTCGTTAGGGAAGGTAGTCAAGAATACTTTCATGGGTTTCCTTAACCTTGGCACTATAAGGGAATACAACTAGATGGAATCGAGGTCTTCCACGATTGCTATTTTATACCCTCATAAACGGTTCCTACCGTCAAAACTCGTAAAACACCTTATTTAGACGAGCAAGCCGTTAGTCTTCTGTTCGGAGAGGATCGATTCGTCACAGCTGCACAGGTCGAGATCATTACCATGATACTTCAGGAGGATCATTTCAACCCTACAACGTTGATCACCCACGATGGCTCAAGTCAGCCAAAAGGATGGAGAAATTCGATCAAGTGGACTAACAATCAAGGAAAGCTCTTCAAGGTCACTACAGGAGAAGGAGAGATGTTCAAAGGAGATACAGAAGACAACGAATTCGAGTAAGAGTCGGAGTCAGAGTCTGAGTCTAGCGAAGTTCCTACAGAGTCTCCTCATGCCGTCACCCCCATCCCTTTATTTCTCCCAGCATAACATCGAATAATAATAGCAGCTTGGGGAATGTCCCAGCAACTGTTCCTTTACCGCCACTGACTACTGAACATATCACCTCTTTGTTTCAGCTATTTTCAAAATTTAATATGAATAAATAAGATTCTGCTTACTCCTGGTGTTTTTATGAATGCAATTCTATACTTCAATCCATACTCCAACGTGGTGGTCAACCACATACTCAAATCTCAGGGATACTTCCCGGGAATGCCATTAAACCCCATCAGGAAAAGCACCTTCACACCTTACAAAGAGGGGAATTCCGGAAAGATACCACTAGGATTGGGTACAAACGCACGAAGGAAGAAACCCTAGAAATGCTTACTCAAGTCCAAAATCGTAAACGTCGAGGAATCCAGATGCAACCTTATCTCCCTACTCTAAATGGATACTTCGTTAGGGAAGGTAGTCAAGAATACTTTCATGGGTTTCCTGAACCTTGGCACTATAAGGGAATACAACTAGCTGGAATCGAGGTCTTCCACGATTGCTATTTTATACCCTCATAAACGGTTCCTACCGTCAAAACTCGTAAAACACCTTATTTAGACGAGCAAGCCGTTAGTCTTATGTTCGGAGAGGATCGATTCGTCACAGCTGCACAGGTCGAGATCATTACCATGATACTTCAGGACGATCATTTCAACCCTACAACGTTGATCACCCACGATGGCTCAAGTCAGCCAAAAGGATGGAGAAAGTCGATCAAGTGGACTAACAATCAAGGAAAGCTCTTCAAGGTCACTACAGGAAAAGGAGAGATGTTCAAAGGAGAAACAGAAGACAACGAATTCGAGTCAGAGTCGGAGTCAGAGTCTGAGTCTAGCGAAGTTCCTACAGAGTCTCCTCATGCCGTCACCCCTATCCCTTTATTTCTCCCAGCATAACATCGAATAATAATAGCAGCTTGGGGAATGTCCCAGCAACTGTTCCTTTACCGCCACTGACTACTGAACATATCACCTCTTTGTTTCAGCTATTTTCAAAATTTAATATGAATAAATAAGATTCTGCTTACTCCTGGTGTTTTTATGAATGCAATTCTATACTTCAATCCATACTCCAACGTGGTGGTCAACCACATACTCAAATCTCAGCGATACTTCCCGGGAATGCCATAAAACCCCATTAGGAAAAGCACCTTCACACCTTACAAAGAGGGGAATTCCGGAAAGATACCACTAGGATTGGGTACAAACGCACGAAGGAAGAAACCCTAGAAATGCTTACTCAAGTCCAAAATCGTAAACGTCGAGGAATCCAGATGCAACCTTATCTCCCTACTCTAAATGGATACTTCGTTAGGGAAGGTAGTCAAGAATACTTTCATGGGTTTCCTGAACCTTGGCACTATAAGGGAATACAACTAGCTGGAATCGAGGTCTTCCACGATTGCTATTTTATACCCTCATAAACGGTTCCTACCGTCAAAACTCGTAAAACACCTTATTTAGACGAGCAAGCCGTTAGTCTTCTGTTCGGAGAGGATCGATTCGTCACAGCTGCACAGGTCGAGATCATTACCATGATACTTCAGGACGATCATTTCAACCCTACAACGTTGATCACCCACGATGGCTCAAGTCAGCCAAAAGGATGGAGAAATTCGATCAAGTGGACTAACAATCAAGGAAAGCTCTTCAAGGTCACTACAGGAGAAGGAGAGATGTTCAAAGGAGAAACAGAAGACAACGAATTCGAGTCAGAGTCGGAGTCAGAGTCTGAGTCTAGCGAAGTTCCTACAGAGTCTCCTCATGCCGTCACCCCCATCCCTTTATTTCTCCCAGCATAACATCGAATAATAATAGCAGCTTGGGGAATGTCCCAGCAACTGTTCCTTTACCGCCACTGACTACTGAACATATCACCTCTTTGTTTCAGCTATTTTCAAAATTTAATATGAATAAATAAGATTCTGCTTACTCCTGGTGTTTTTATGAATGCAATTCTATACTTCAATCCATACTCCAACGTGGTGGTCAACCACATACTCAAATCTCAGGGATACTTCCCGGGAATGCCATTAAACCCCATCAGGAAAAGCACCTTCACACCTTACAAAGAGGGGAATTCCGGAAAGATACCACTAGGATTGGGTACAAACCCACGAAGGAAGAAACCCTAGAAATTCTTACTCAAGTCCAAAATCGTAAACGTCGAGGAATCCAGATGCAACCTTTTCTCCCTACTCTAAATGGATACTTCGTTAGGGAAGGTAGTCAAGAATAGTTTCATGGGTTTCTTGAACCTTGGCACTATAAGGGAATACAACTAGCTGGAATCGAGGTCTTCCACGATTGCTATTTTATACCCTCATAAACGGTTCCTACTGTCAAAACTCGTAAAACACCTTATTTAGACGAGCAAGCCGTTAGTCTTATGTTCGGAGAGGATCGATTCGTCATAGCAGCACAGGTCGAGATCATTACCATGATACTTCAGGACGATCATTTCAACCCTACAACGTTGATCACCCACGATGGCTCAAGTCAGCCAAAAGGATGGAGAAAGTCGATCAAGTGGACTAACAATCAAGGAAAGCTCTTCAAGGTCACTACAGGAGAAGGAGAGATGTTCAAAGGAGAAACAGAAGACAACGAATTCGAGTCAGAGTCGGAGTCAGAGTCTGAGTCTAGCGAAGTTCCTACAGAGTCTCCTCCTTCCGTCACCCCTATCCCTTTATTTCTCCCAGCATAGCATCGAATAATAATAGCAGCTTGGGGAATGTCCCAGCAACTGTTCCTTTACCGCCACTGACTACTAAACAGATCACCTCTTTGTTTCAGCTATTTTCAAAATTTAATATGAATAAATAAGATTCTGCTTACTCCTGGTGTTTTTATGAATGCAATTCTATTTATGATGATAATGAGGATGATCCTGACCTAAAATTACCTCCCTTAATAATTAAGAAAATACTACAAGAGGGGGAAGGGGCACCAGTTATAGAAAATACCGAACCCATCGACGTAGGGTCCGAACTAGAACCCCGAGAACTTAGGATATGGACGACCTTAAACTTGACAGAAATGGCCAGTTTTGTCGACCTCCTACACGAGTTCAAAGACGTTTTCGCTTGGTCTTACAAAGACATGCCTGGGATAGACAGAGATATTGCAGAACATCGAATTCGAATCAAATCAGGTTTCAATCCCGTAAAACAGAAGCTTTGTCGTATGAGGACTGAATGGGCTCTTAAGATCAAAGAAGAGGTCGATAAGCAATTCAAAGCCGGGTTCATCAAAGTTTCCGAGTACTCTGACTGGATGGGTGAATCCGGGTTTGTGTTGATTTCAGAGACGTGAACAAAGCGAGTCCCTAAGGATGATTTTCCCCTACCACATATCGACATATTGGTTGATAATACAACATATCACGCATTATTATCCTTCATGTATGGGTATGCCGCGTATAATCAGATCAAAATGGCCGAAGAAGATATGCATAAGACAGCTTTCGTCACTCAATGGGGCACATATTGCTACACAGTTATGCCGTTTGGGCTAATTAATGCCGGAGCCACATATCAATGTACCGCGACCACGTTGTTACACGACATGATGCATAAAGAAGTAGAGGTGTACTTAGATGATATGATTGTCAAATCCAAAGACAGGAAGGGACACATCGACAACCTTCGCAAATATTTTTCTCAGATTGCGCAAGTACAACATGAGACTCAATCCTCAGAAACGCGCGTTTGGAGTAACATCATGCAAACTTTTGGGATATGTCGTCAGCCAGAGGGGATTAGAAATTGATCCATCCAATATCAAAGCCTTAATCGAAATGCCCAACCCCAAACAGAGAAAGAAGTTAGAGGATTCCTAGGCAAGGTACAATATGTGGGCCGGTTCATATCGAAACTCACTATGATCTGCGAACCTATTTTAAAAAAGCTTAAGAAAACAGATCGTACCATCTGGGATGACGACTGCCAAAAAGCGTTTGACAAAATTAAGGAAATATTGGCTAAGCCACCAGTGCTAATGCCTCGTCAACGAGATCAACCGCTCTCTTTATATCTCACAGTCACAGAAACAACCATGGGGGCTATACTTGCACAGACCGTTGGAAAAAAAGAAAGAGCTATCTACTACCTTAGTAAGAAATTCTTAGAATATGAGTGTAAATACACACCTCTCGAAAAGACATGCCTCGCTCTTGTGCCACTACATGCTTAGTTACTCCGTCATGGTGTACTCCAAAATGGACCCCTTCAAATACCTTTTCGAGAAACCTATCCTGAACGAACGTTTGGCAAGATGGACCTTAATGCTCAGAGTTTGATATCAAATATGTACCTCTGAAAGTCATAAACGGACGCGCCGTTGCTGAGTTTTTCGCAGATAATCCTATCAACGATGCTCAGGCAGTAGACACGTGGTCATTTCCAGACGAAGACATACTACAGACTTGTGTCAACTCCTAGGACCTTTATTTCGATGGTGAATCAAATAAAAAAGGCTTTGGAGTGGGAGTATTGCTCATTTTTCGTGAAGGTGAGCATACCATGCTATCTATCAAACTCGACTTCGAGGTGACAAATAACGCAGTAGAATATGAAGCTTGCCTCATTGGTTTACAAGCAGCAGTCAGTTTAGGCATTAAAAATCTTCGAGTTCATGGATACTCCTCCTTGATAATCAACCAAGTTACAGGATCGTGGAAGATTCGAAGTGAAAGTTTAGCACCCTATCAGGCTAGGATAGATCAAGTCGCCCAATTTATTTGATCAAGTCACTTATCTACACCTACCTCGAGAAGAGAATCAGTTCACAGACGCTGTTGCAAAACTTGCGCCCATGATCAATATGCCAGACCATATGATCTAAATGCCTTTATGCATCGAACGACGGCCAGAACCAGCCTATGTGCACCAACTTACAGATGAAGAAGAAAACCCAAAGGAACCCTGGTTCCACGCCATTATAAACGTCAAGCTCAATGGTACATACCCATCAGAAATGGATAAGAGTGGACACCGCGCCAGACGCCTATTAGCCTCTCAATATCTCCTTATGCAAGGAGAATTGTACAAAAGAACACCTCTTGGTGTCATCTTGCGTTGCCTTGATCGTTCACAAGCACAAAAAGAAATGGAAGAAGTTCACGATGGATAATGCGGTCCCCACATGAGTGGACCCATGATGGCAAAGAAAATAACACGTTTTGGATACTAGTGGACGACAATGGAGTCGGATTGTATTAAGTACGCGAGAGACTGCCATAACTGCCAAATCTTCGGGAATGTGCATCATGTTCCTCCCTCCATGCTTTACACCATGACTTCTCCGTGGCCATTTCCTGCTTGGGGAATCGACATCATTGAAAAGATCACCCCAGTCGGAACATGAGGTCACTGTTTCATCTTGGTAGTTATCGATTACTTCACCAAAATGTGGCAAAGTTCATACAAACCAATATCAACTGCCGATATGGTTGCCCACATGAAATCATCAGTGATAATGGATCACACTTCCAGGCTGAGACTGAGAAATTGCTAGCCAAATACAAAATCAAGCATCATCATTCCTTGCCTTACAGACCTCAGACTAATGGCGTAGTAGAGGCAGCTAATAAGAATGTCATAACAATCCTCCAGAAAATGATCGACAATTACCGCTATTGGCCAAGAAAAATACCCTTTCCGTTATGGGGCTATCTAAATGAGATGTCTACCATCCCATTTCTTGTCCCACTCAGGTGCACCCAACAGCTGACGTCCACCTCGTCCCACGTTGGCCTTCCTCGGGACCTCATCGGCCTCCCTGGCCTCCTCAAACACCTCAGTCGGTTTCTCTTCTCCCACACGAGAAGAAGAAGGCTCAAGGTCTAAATCCGTAGGGGCTACCCCCGACATAGAAGGAATATCACTTGCAAAACCGAAGTCACTTCAAGCATTTTTCAAGCACATTTCAAGCATGTTCAAGCTCTAAAAGGAATTTTCCGGTCATCTTTGGCCATTTCTTCCAAACACGACTACATATGTAGAGTATGGTCAAGTCAAGTCTAGTTCAAAGCCTAGTCATGGGTTTGAGTCGAAAATTCGACAGTATTTCGCTATAATAGCGGTTATGTCCTAGAAAAGTGTCCTACAGAAGCCGTCGCAAAACAAATTTAGGACACCACAACAATTTTACCCATCATACTAGGGTTCCAAAACACCAAGTTTCATCTAAAATGGACAATCCTAAAGGGGTTTTCGAGACGATTTTCGAATTAGCAGAGTGACCGTCTCATTTGTTCAAAATTTGACGCAAACACAAAAGGAATACATGGTTATGTTCCTAACAAGGCTAATTATTCATTTCTAGTATCAATTTCTATCATACAAATCAAATGGAGGCAAACTCCCAAATTTTTGACATTTTCAAAGGGAAGAACCATAATTTCTAACTTAAATTCAAGCAAAATTAAGAGTTTAGAGGAAGGATAAGAACCATACCTCGATTAGTCATGCTTTGTGGTTGGATTTGATCTAGTTTTGACGGATTTTGGTTGGAATTTGAGAGTTTTCGAAGGTTTTTGTGTTTTCGAATAATGAAAACAATTCCGTCTGTCGCGCTTTTACTCAGACATGGACGAGCTTGGGAAATGACTCAGCAACTGCTGCGCCTCTTCCAAAGGTCGCAACTCTTGCTGCGCCTATTCCCCGCCGCGCATTCATTTTAATTCAAAAGTTTGTTATTACAAGTTTGTTATTTGTGGGCCTAAATCTTGTGCGCTTTTTCTCCGACATCTTACTTCACAAACTTGGTTCTTTTTCAAGATCCGCGCCTTCACAGGCTTCAAAACCGTCACATGATGTTATCATCTCTGCAGTTCAAAACCGTATCATCTCGTATTTTATTAATATTTCAAATTCTATATTTTTTAATAAAATATCATCTCATATCCTTTTAAAAGGGAAGTATAGATCTACAACAATTCCGTAATAGAAACGTGGAAATCTTTCTTCCGTAGAAGGAAACCTCTGGGGAAATGACACAGCAGGTGCTGCGAATATTTTAAAAGGGAAGTTTGTGTTGTTCCCAAACACTTCGTATTCTTGGCTATAAAAGGAGAGCTCTGTTCTCACTTTTAAAGCACGCGAGTGTTCCGCCCCTTCTCTTCTCTCTTTGCATTCTAGACCTTGCTCTAAAATTTTTGACATCTACGTGCTTGATTAATCCCACGTAAGCTCAGATCCTTCTGGTTACCCGTCACGTTTACATGACCGACCAATTTGACCACTACACAATCAATCAATCAATCAATTAATCAATCAATTTTAGTCCTTTAACAAGGGCACTTACTGCATACATTCGAGTCGAGCTATCGCTAAAACGTTAACTTAGTTAATCTCGTTTCGTCAAAATGTAAGTCTGAGGGTGTAAATATGATATGTCTAGTTTTATATGATTTTACTCCTTAATTTAGCTCGATTTTACATGATTATTATACTTTGCTTAGTATATTTGTGAGCTAATTACGTGTTCGAGGTGCATTACTCGTTTTTGCTATGTTTTGTAGGAATCTAAGCATTTAGAGGCTTTTTCCTAACACAATTAGCAAGCACCAAAGTCCAACAAGCTAATGTAAGCAAAATGGACCATGAAAGGAGAATGACAAGCCAAGCATGAAGATTTGTGAAATGGATTGAAATGAAAATGAAAGAAACTAAAAATGAAGCCCAAAGCAAGGAGCCCACAACTCAAGCATAGGATACTCCTTTAGATGCTCAAGGAAACCCTAAACTATACAATTAACCGGAGAACTAAGGTGTTTAAAGGCATAGCTTAAGATTCCTTAAGCATTAAATGGAGCATTTAAGCAAAAATACCCGGATTAAGGAAACCCCGATCGGGGTTCCCATTCCCCGATCGGGGTTTAGCTTCTGTAAAATCTTACGTTTCAAGTCCCTCTCCCTATATAAAGGAGAGGGACTTCGACACTTAGGGAGATCTTTTATCACATATTTTCATATCTTACACACATCTTTCACATCCTTACTCATATCTTTTCATTACAATTTCCTTAGTTTAAGCACAAGTTTCTCTTAGTTTTATATCTAGTTAAACATTTAGTTATTACTTTGTCAACATTTGGTTACATTTTGAAGTTGTATTGCAATCTTTCCATTCAAGCATTTGGGTTATTTGTTCTTCATTTGCTAGTTATATTTCTCTATTGCGGTATTCCTAATTCTAGTTTTATGTTAGTATTCATTTCCGTCATTTACCTTACAAATCATTTAGTTAATCGTAAAATTAGTTAATCATAGTTTCATTGTTTTCTACATTACAATTGTTAGTTTCATTCACTTAGTGTAGCACATTTTATTAACAAGTTGTTTTCCTTTATAACTTTATATTCATCATGCTTATTATATCAAATACTATTAGTTTAAACATCAACATGAGTGAGTAGTTTCATTTGTCTAGGGATTAAGGAAGCCATGCATAATTAGTAATTTGTAAATGTTAAAATAAGGATGAACTAATATTGGTAAATTGTTTCTATCACATGCTTGTATTGTTTTGTTAATCTTTGTTATTTAGCCAATTGCATTGATTAAATTTGTTAATTCATTCTACAAGTCGAGAGGCACGGAATCAGATTAGACTAAGCATGTGTAGTAGGGCGACTCTAGTTATAACGAAAGTTCTCTAGGACTCGACCTAAGGTTGACACTAATATCGAGAGATGGATGTCTTTAGCCTAAACAATTAACAATATTAAGAATTCCTATGTTTAACATGAGCATTTACGTATTTGCATGAGTGACCGACTCCCCTAGACTCTTTTAATATTATTTGATTTGCATCAGAGTTAGCTAAACACCAAACCAAACTAAACCGTTAAACCGACTTTGATAGTAGTCCATTCATAGCATTTTATAACGAAATTCCCGTCTCCTTGTGTTCGACCCCTCGTACTACATTTATTTGTGTCTAGGGAAATCTATCTTTATATAGGTGTGCGATATATCCTATCATATTTTGGCGTCATACATCGTGCGGGACGTTAAACCACCGCTTCTTGGGAGGCAACCCAAGCTTTTATTTGCTTTATTTTTCTTATTTTCCGTAATTTCTCGTTTTTTAGACTTAACTAGACTTGATGATGTTTCTTTTTGGTGATTTTTAGGTGAAAAATGAAGACAAGAAGAGTCGATGAGGAAATTCACGCATCCCCAAGCACGGAAACCCGTTCGGGGAAACGCGTTTTGCAAATCACGAAAATAATCAGGAACTTACAGAAGGCCAACCCCGATCGGGGTTCCCATTCCCCGATCGGGGTTTCAATTCTCAAGTCGCCTATTTATTTTCTGCTTCTTCCGAAAACAAGAATTTCAACATTTCTCATTTTCAAACCCGACGGTATCCTCTATCTTGCTTCTTCATTTTGCCTCATTTAAATCCCAAGGAAACATCATTTCCTTCATCACTTTGGAGGATTCCCCAATATTTATACTAGCTTGGGGGGAGGCTAGCTAGTCTAGTAAGTTCTTTTTCCATTGCACTTTAGTTTTAATTTTCCCACTCCCCATTAAATATTAACCTCTTGTCTTCCATGTTTTGTGCTTTGAACCTTTTTTACGGTTAGCTTGGGTGTTTTTGCATGTTGGCACATTGAGGACAATTTTGTGTTTAGCTTGGGGGGGGGGGGGATTGCATTTGCATTTTAGTTAGGAATTGCATTTAGTTAGAAAATTTATGAAACTTTGAAAATTTATGCTTCATATGCTTTGCTTGCCTAATTTGGTCATGGTTTACATAGTTGTACCCATTTGTATATCCCAATTTTAGCTTAATAGCTAATGATTCTCTATTATTTGACAGGATAATTGCATTCATGGGGATGTCTTGACATAGTAGGTGGAAGATTGAAATTGAACCTAATAAGCTTGATCTTGACTTTTGGCAAGCCACAAATTGGTAAGGTAGAGCCTCCTTAGACCGATGCAGCCATATCTGGTCTCTCTTAGGTGAGTGTAGGTCTCCTTATGGTTTGGGCTACATCAATTACGCACAAGTATGGTTTTAATTTCATTTCTGTATAAGCATGCATTCATTTGTTAGCATTTTGGAGCCATTCACATGATAAATTTGCCTTTTTGAACCCATTCACAAAAAAATTCATCCTTAGCTACATACAAAAAAATTGCCTACCTTGTTGAGCTAGTAGCTTTGATTAATTTGTGTTTGGGTGCTCATTTAGGATTTGTTGTATTTTGAAATATCATGGTGAGCTTGGTCTTAATGCTTTGGCATGAAAAAAGAAAAAAAATGATGAAAAAATGATGGAAATGAAAGAAACAAAAAGAAAAGAAACAAAAAAGGAAAAAAAAGGCATGAAATGGAAAAAAAAAGAAGCATATCTTGAAAGTTGAAAAAAAAAAGAAGAAACGGATGATTTAAGAATCTCTCATATTTTATTTACATATTTTGGAGAGTTTTTCTTAAGAATTGTATTGAAAATTTTGGGATAGTTTTGGGATTGAGCATCCTTACATATGGTTGTTGCTAGCTTGACTTAGCTCCACATACCATAAATCATTTGTTCCCCTTTCTTACCCATTTCTTATTAACCTTCTTCTTACCTATGGCTTCCTTTTTCATGCTTACATTTGAATGTTTTTGGCTTGTAGTTTTGAAATTTTTACCATATTAGATTGCGGGCACACTCTCATGAGTAGAATATCGGTGAGTGCTACTCACAAAAATCCTTTCACAATAAAATGAGTTTGAGTGTATCGTAATAATCCATAAGTCAAAAGATCATGCAAGAGCCGAAAAAGTTCAATTGAAGTCCTTCATGCTACACCGCCATGTAAATCTCATCCATGTTTATGCATTATCCTTATGCCCATGTTGTTTCGGGATTTGAGTCATTATGCTTGATAGTTTAAAATTGAATGTTACAATTGTGGGGACTTCGTTGTTTTCCTCTCTTGTCTTGGTCTTATGTGCTTGCTTGAGGACAAGCAAGGGTTTAGCTCGGGGGAGTTTGATATGTCTAGTTTTTATATGATTTTACTCCCTAATTTAGCTCGATTTTACATGATTATTATACTTTGCTTAGTATATTTGTGAGCTAATTACGTGTTCAAGGTGCATTGCTCGTTTTTGCTATGTTTAGTAGGAATCTAAGCATTTAGAGGCTTTTTCCTAACACAGTTAGCAAGCACCAAAGTCCAACAAGCTAATGGAAGCAAAATGGACCATGAAAGGAGAATGACAAGCCAAGCATGAAGATTTGTGAAATGGATTGAAATGAAAATGAAAAAAACTAAAAATGAAGCCCAAAGTAAGGAGCCCATAACTCAAGCATAAGATGCTCCTTTAGATGCTCAAGGAAACCCTGAACTATGCAATTAACCGGAGAATTAAGGTGTTTAAAGGCATAGCTTAGGATTCCTTAAGCATTAAATGGAGCATTTAAGCAAAAATTCCCGAATTAAGGAAACCCCGATCGGGGTTCCCATTCCCCGATCGGGGTTTGGCTTCTGTAAAATCTTACGTTTCAAGTCCCTCTCCCTATATAAAGGAGAGGGACTTCGACACTTAGGGAGATCTTTTATCACATCTTTTCATATCTTACACACATCTTTCACATCCTTACTCATATCTTTTCATTACATTTTCCTTAGTTTAAGCACAAGTTTCTCTTAGTTTTATATCTAGTTAAACATTTAGTTATTACTTTGTCAACATTTGGTTACATTTTGAAGTTGTATTGCAATCTTTCTATTCGAGCATTTGGGTTATTTGTTCTTCATTTGCTAGTTATATTTCTCTATTGCGGTATTCCTAATTCTAGTTTTATGTTAGTATTCATTTCCGTCATTTACCTTACAAATCATTTAGTTAATCGTAAAATTAGTTAATCATAGTTTCATTGTTTTCTACATTACAATTGTTAGTTTCATTCACTTAGTGTAGCACATTTTATTAACAAGTTGTTTTCCTTTATAACTTTATATTCATCATGCTTATTATATCAAATACTATTAGTTTAAACATCAACATGAGTGAGTAGTTTCATTTGTCTAGGGATTAAGGAAGCCATGCATAATTAGTAATTTGTAAATGTTAAAATAAGGATGAACTAATATTGGTAAATTGTTTCTATCACATGCTTGTATTGTTTTGTTAATCTTTGTTATTTAGCCAATTGCATTGATTAAATTTGTTAATTCATTCTACAAGTCGAGAGGCACGAAATCAGATTAGACTAAGCATGTGTAGTAGGGCGACTCTAGTTATAACGAAAGTTCTCTAGGACTCGACCTAAGGTTGACACTAATATCGAGAAATGGGTGTCTTTAGCCTAAACAATTAACAATATTAAGAATTCCTATGTTTAACATGAGCATTTACGTATTTGCATGAGTGACCCGACTCCCCTAGATTCTTTTAATATTATTTGATTTGCATCATAGTTAGCTAAACACCAAACCAAACTAAACCGTTAAACCGACTTTGATAGTAGTCCATTCATAGCATTTTATAACGAAATTCTCGTCTCCTTGTGTTCGACCCCTCGTACTACATTTATTTGTGTCTAGGGAAATCTATCTTTGTATAGGTGTGCGATATATCCTATCAAAATCCCGTCTTTTTATTTTGTTCTATTTATTTATTTATTGATGTAAGATTCACGTCAGAAATAAATTCAAAAGCGATTTCTAATCAAAACCCTTTTTATAAAACCTTTTCCGTAGTGATCAGCCATCGAGAAGAAAGGCAGAAGCATCTGCGCCTCTTTGAAGAGTCTCAACATCTGTTGCGCTTCTTCCAGAGGCTGTCTGCTTCTGCTCTTCTTCTTCTTCTTCTTCTTCCTCAGGTTTCTACGTCTTTATTTTATTTTTCTTATTTCCTTTTCTTTGTTTATAAACCGTAAATCGTATTTATCTTTCACATAAAACATTTTGTTCTTGGCTTAGATCTCTGATAATTCAATATTAGCGGGTTTTTGTCTTTGAATCAAAATTTGGTTTTAGAGGTTCGATTCGTTCATATCAAAATGTTGTTGATACAAATTGTAGTAATAAATATGTTAAACAGCTTTAATGCTCAGCTCCCCCGAGCTCACCTTAGTTTAGCTCCATTCGCTTTGTTCTACTTCCCTTCTTCACCAAGTCTTTTACTTTGTATAAATACCTCACCTTGTAATTAATTTGGGATCCATCTTATGCTTATCTTTACACTCCTAAAACCCTATATAAGATTAGATTACAGTAGGTTAGATTAGCAAATTGCTCTCTAAATACTCTTATTAGCCCTAGATCTAGATTTGTAATTGGATTCTTTGGGTTTCTATGAGAAGATTAGTGACACATTTTCCACTTGATTCAAGTTTTCTCTCTTTATTATTCCTCTATTGTTTTAATTAGTATGTATAATCTTTTTATTTCTCTTTATTTACTTGTCAATTTTTCATTAAGCTCGTTATTGTCTTGTCTTATTTCTCATGGATTGCTTTAATATTTTGACTTCTTCTTGCATGTTCTTCATGTTAAAATGTGAGTATTTTAGTTTCTAGGCTAAATGAGGAATTATGGGGGTGTATGAGGGTTAATCTATTGATTGTTGGGTTTATTAGTTGATTATTGTAATACGACGTATTCTTATGGTTGGGTACTCAGTCGAATGGGTTGTTTTCGACCGAGTAAGTTAGGAGTGTCTCTTAGGCAGGCTAATGCCTAGGTGGCACTCAACCGAGTGAGCGAAGCACACAGTCGAGTATCATATACTCAGTCGAGTGTCCCGGCCGGGTTCATATTTTTCTACGGTTTTGATCAAATTGATTATGGGTTATAAATTATTTTTTATGGTTTTTCCTAATCATTTATCATTAACCCTAAATCATTTTCTAATCATTATTAATCACCCTTAATCATCCTAATCATCTCCAAATTAGTGATATTTGTCGTTGGGCGTTTGGGATCGTTCTTTCGCATCAATCGTGCTAGTAAGTGTCTATAATCTCTAACCGAAGTTATTATCGTTGAGTAAATTGTTAGAACCCTAATCGTGGTTAGCATTGGGAATGGATTAATTGATAATAAGTTTTGATAGTAGATTACTATGTATGATTTTTATGTGAGAACTTCGTAGAGGAGCGATTCTAGCTTACCTTGATCTTTATTGTTGATCGGATTGTTTTTGAGATAGGATTTCTATACTCGTGTTGATTATTGAGATGTGATGATGTTATGATGTGATGATTGTGGTTGTTGGATTAAGATTGTATATCGTGAGCCATGTCAAGACATGGACTCGCCCCTATGTTTTGCCTCTTGTGATTCTCGTCACAAGGGGGATATGCACATTCATGAATTGGGATCGCCCATTGTGACGAGCGGGGATTTTGATGTTCAGTGCTGCGGACTGGCATCGGCAGGGGTGGGTTACCCGTTGCGATGGGAACCCTGCTACTCGTTACGATGAGAGCCACCTGTGTTACTGGAGTTTGGAGGTGATGGTATATGGTTTGAGATTATTTTGATGTTACTAATGTTATTGATTATGATTATTGCATAATTGTACTGGCCCCCTATTTGTTTTCAAAATTTTGTGATTCATTTGGGATTGCTGAGTAGGAGTTTAATAGGTAACCTTATGTGAGCTCGCTAATGGGTCAGCTATAGTTGTTACGTGACGATGATCTTATATCTTGGTTCCAAGTAGGCCTTGGTAAGGCACTTTGGTAATTGGGGCTGTTACAAAGTGGTATCAGAGCGACAATTTTGGAACCCTAAAACCAATTAATCAATGAACGTAGGGTATCTAATTAAAATGAACCCGGGTAGAAGATGTTTGGTGTTACTGCAAAGATTTGGGAGACGTCCTAAAATCGCACTTTTGCCTTAACAACTTCTAGTCGGTAACTACGGAGATGTGTCGGGGAAATGCTTAAATGTTGTGTGATACTTGTATATGTTTTGATGAAAATGTGGTGTGAGAATGTCGTGTGGAATTATTGACATGGATGGCGTATGTGAAGATTGAGACGGTACATTGAGAAATACAGATAATGACATGTTTGAATGGAATTGATGTGTTAATTTTGTTGTGATATGAGTTTAGAAGAATGAGAAATAGGATTAGCATATATGTATACGATAGAAATAATGGGATGAGTTCGGATTTGCATGACTTGGCGTAGTGGAGCAAGGAACTCGATACGTACTCGACCGAGTGTCCTCGGCACTCGACCAAGTGCGGGAGATGGGACTTCTGGGGTGGCTACTGGAGTGTTGTACTCGGACGAGTAAAATAGTGTGCTCGATCGAGTGGCTTTTGGGGCTTGACCGAACGGGCGATTTGGAAATGTTGGGTAGCTTTTGTTTGTTGCGAACTCAGCCGAGTTCATTGAGTACTTGACCGAGTGTGTTGAGCTTGGCCGAGTGCGTTGTTTGCTGGTGTAATTTATTTTGAGACGTAGGCTACATGCTTGCGTTTAAATTTACCTTTGAAGTTCAAATGCCGCCAAAGAGATCCGTTGTTATGAAAAGGGTTGCTGAGATGAGTACCGAGGAGATCGCTAGATTGATTGAGCAGAAAGATGCGCTTACTAAGGGTTTGAAAAATGTAGGGAGAGAGAGAGGGAGGTAGTATTTGATGTCACTGCGATAAGTACGGCTATCTCTGGACATCATCGCACTATATATGACGGCACATGTGCACCTAATCTGCTTGACAACTGGCACCGTATCTTTGAGGTGGTTAAATATCCGGAGAACTTAAAAGTAGATCAGGTTGCCTTCTACTTGAAGAGCCAAGCTAGGAAATGATGGTTTCCGGATAGAGTGGTGATGATGGATTACTTTAAGGATCAGGGAGAGGATACGATTCCGTGGGAGTTCAAATCTGAAATGAGACAGGAATTCGTTCCGGAGCATGTTAGGAGTAAGCTGAGGGCTGAGTTTGATTCTTTCAAAATGACCGACGATATGACGGTGTCCGAGTACTATATTAATTTTAACTATTTAATGAGTTATGTCATGGATATACAGATGAGTCAGGAGGCATTCGCCCTTCGTTTTGATATGGGGTTGACTTAGAGGATCATGGACAAGTTACCAGCAGGGCGTGATTAAGGATCTGAAGGAGGATTATGAGAGAGTTGGTCAAGCTGAATGACTACTTGATATGACCAAGGAGGATAGAGAGCTCATGAGTGGGAAGCAAAAAGCCGACAATGAGGGTGGAAGTAACTCCAACTACAAGCGAGGTATTTATAATCAGTTTGGGTCGTACTCCGTAGGAGCTAGCAATGGTGGGGGCTCGCATTATTATAGTGAAAGGGGTGGTCGTAGTACTAGCGATACCACCGGTATCAGTGCTATAGTTGTGGTGGATCTGGCCACATGAGGTTCGAGTGCAGGAGCTACAGAGGGGGAGGCTATCGACAATTCTATCAGCGGAACTTCTAGCAGGGCCCGAGTCCGATTATGGCATGTAATCGTCCGAAGGGGACTTGAAATAATCAGAGTGGTCAGAGTGTCAATAGTGGTAGTCACAACCGCAATGGTGGAGCTTGCTAGTGTCTTAAAAATAACGTGAACCAGGGCTCGACATCAAAATCTACGGCATGTGCGAGCACGATGCAAGGTGGTGGCCATAAGAAAAGAGGTAAACTTTTCATGATGGGCAAGCAAGCAGCTGAGGATAATGCTCAAGTTGTGACGGGTACATTTCTACTTAATGATAAACCAACCTTTGTTATATGTGATTCGGGGGTGACCCAAACGTTTGTGTCTAGAATTCATGCTTTAACTTTGGGTATGGGGAAGTGTGAGTTGGTAAAAGATGAGGTGTTTATACCGTCGGGAGAGTCTGTATCCGGTTGTAAGTTGTATAAAGAGGTGTCCATGATTGTGGGGCAACAAATCTTACCAGATGATTTGTTTTAATTTGTATTAGATGGGTTAGAGGTCATTGTCGGGATGAATTGGTTGGGTACGTATAAGGCAAATAATGATTGTCATAAAAAAAAGGTGTTTTTGAGAGGTCCTAAGGGAGTTAGGATGTCCTACCGCGGCTTTGTAGTGAAATCAAAGGTAAATATTATTGCAGTTGTGACCTTGAAGTTAAATTTACAAAAGGGGTATCCGATGATACTTTTCCATGTGAGAGATACTCGGGTGGAGGAGCCGTCACCAACAAGTATAGCGGTCGTGAACGAGTTTGAAGATGTTTTTCCGGATGAAATACCGGAATTACCTCTGAAGAGTGACATTGACTTTATCTGGAGTGGAAATCGGGGACATCTCTCATTTCTAAGGCTCCGTACCGTATCGTACCGAAAGAACTTGAGGAGTTGAAGAATCAGTTGAATAGGTTGTTGGATAAGGGGTATATCAGACCTAGTGTGTCTCCATGGAGCGCAGCGTTTCTGTTTGTGAAGAAGAAGGATGTCAGTTTGAGGTTATGCATTAATTACCGCGACCTGAACCATGTTATGGTGAAGAATAGGTATCCATTGCCGAGGATTGATGATCTGTTTGACTAGTTGAGTGGAGCTGGGGTGTTCAGGAATAATGATATGAGATCGGGTTATCATTAGCGGAGGATCAAGGATGAAGACATTCCTAAGACAACTTTTCGGTCGAGGTATGGATATTATGAGTATGAGGTGATGCCATTTGGTATGACGAATGCGCCGACAGTTTTTATGGATCTTATGAACCGGATCTTCAGTCCTTTTATCGACACTTTTCTGGTGGTATTCATTGACGATATTTTAATTCTATTCTAAGACTATGCGAAGCACGAGGAGCATTTGAGGTTAGTACTGCATACTTTGAGGGACAACCAATTCTATGTTAGGTTGTCTAAGTGTGAGTTTTGGCTTGAGAAAGTGGCATTTCTGGGAAATATCATTTCTAAGGAATGTGTGACGGTCGATCCAGGTAAGATTGATGTGGTGTCCAATTAGGAGGCACCAAAGAACATGGCTGGGGTTAGAAGTTTCTTAGGTTTAACTATTTACTATAGAAGATTTTACAAGGCCTTTTCCAAGATTGCTAGACGTACGACGACGTTGATAAGGACGAAGAACATATTTTGCTGGGATGACAACTGTGAGAAGGCGTTCCAAACCTTAAAGGAGTGTTTGACCACAGCTCTTATCTTAGTTTTTCCATACATGAGTGAGAATTTCGAGGTCTATATTTATGATTCAAAGTGTGTATTGGGTTGTGTTTTAATGCATGGAAGGTGATTGCGTATGCGTTGAGGCAGCTGAAATCTTATTAGAATAATCCTACTCATGATCTGTAGATGGGTGTGGTCTTATTTGCTTTGGAGATCTTGGGGCACGATTTATATGGGGCAAGCGACCTTTAAGGTGTTTTCGGATTACAAAAGCCTAAAGTACATCTACACTCAAAAGAAGCTGAATATGCGACAGAGGAGGTGGATGGAGTTTATTGGTGACTATGAGATGGAGATTTTATATCACAAGGGAAAGGCTAATGTAGTGGCGGGTGCTCCAAGCCCAAAGAGTGTGCACTCATTGTGTATGGCATTGTCTTTGATGAGATTAAAGGATGCGGTGGCGAAGATGGGTATTAATGTGATTCAGAAGGGCGGGCTATTAGTGATTTGACCATTGAGCCAGAGTTGCATGACGGCATCATGAGGAAGCAATTACTTAACCCCGAGATCCAAGAGTGGAAGAAGGGAGTATAGAAGGGTACTACACCTAGATGTTTTATCCATACGGATAGTAGTGTTTGCAATGAGGGGCGATGGTGCGTGCCTAGTGACGCTGAGTTGAAGAAAGTGATTATGACGGAGGCCCATTCTTCTCCTTATTTGGTGCATCCGGGTGGTTTTAAATTGTATAAGCACTTGAAGAAGACATTTTGGTGGCCTGGAATGAATAAAGATGGAGCTGATTTTGTGGCTAGATGCTTGACTTGCCAGAGAATGAAGGTGAAACACCGGAGACCACAAGGTAAGATTCATTCACTTGAGGTTCCGGAGTGGAAGTGAGAGTCGATATTTATGGACTTTATAGTGGGATTGTCGAGGACTCGGAAGGGTAATAATATGATTTGGGTGATCGTTGATTGGTTAACCAAGTCAGCTCATTCCATTCCTATGAAAGATACTTGGAACAAGATTGAATTGGCAACAGCTTACAGGAAGAATGTGGTGAAGCTTCATGGAGTACCGAAAGACATTGTGTCGGATCGTGATGCGAGGTTTATTTATCGATTTTGGCAAGAGTTGCAGGAGTTGATGGCGACTACTTTAAAGATTAGCACAACCTTTTATCCTGCGACAGATGGGCAGACTACGAGAACCATTGAGACCTAGCTTGGAGGATATTTAGCGAGCTTGTGTGATGGCATTTGGTGGTAAGTGGGAAGATAAGCGAGACTTGATCGAGTTTTCTTACATACAAGTATTGGGATGACAACGTTTGAGGCATTGTATGGGATGAGGTGTCGGAGCCTAATGTGTTTGGATGATAGCTCGGAAGTTGTGGTTTTAGGACCAAAAATGGTACAAGATATAATTGAGCAGGTTTGGTTGATTCGACAAAAGATGAAAGCGGGGCAGGATCGACAAAGAAGTTATGTTGATCTTCATCGTCGGGATATTGAGTTTCGGGTGGATAAAAAAGTTCTTTTGAAGGTGTCACCAATTCGAGGTGTGATGTGGTTTGGCAAAGGAGCAAGTTGAGCCATGAGTTCATAGGCCCTTATGATATTTTGGACTATATTGGCGAGGTGGCGTATCGAGTAGCCTTACCACCGGCTCTTGATCCGTTGATCGGGTTGACAATGTGTTCACATATCGCAGCTGAGTAAGTATATTTGAGACCCATCTCATGTGCTTGAGGTTGAGACCATTGAACAATATGAGGCACTCACTTATGTCGAAGTGCCAAAATAGATATTGGGTAGAAAGGTACGTAAGACCAAGAATGGCGAGACTACATTACTTAAGGTATTACCAGAACAGACAATGAAAGAACGGTATCCTCTCATCTCTTTAATAACGTATGTTTGGTTACAGGGACATAACCTTATTCTCTTAAGGGGGGCATGAGATGATCGCGTAAGTATTTTGTGGATTTTAGTTGGTTTTGGTAAGACTTTTTGCGCTATTGTTCATTTTTAGTCATGTTTTGGTATTAGTTAGTGTGAATGTGGGAGTGAGTTTTGCTAAAGGTTTGTGTTGGTTTTGTGTTGTGAACTTTGGTAGAGGTATTGTGTTGTATTGGTGGAGTATGTTGGGTTGTGAACTTCGAGGACGAAGTACGTTTTATGGTGGGAAGACTGTTATACTACGTATTCTTATAGTTGGGTACTCGGTCGAGTGTGTTGTACTCGACCGAGTAAGTTAAGAGTGTCTCTTAGGCAAGCTATTGCCTAGGTGGCACTCGACCAAGCTAGCGAAGCACTCGGTCGAGTATCGTGTACTCGGCCGAGTGTCTTGTATACTCGGCCGAGTGTCCCGGTTGGGTTCATATTTTTTGCGGTTTTGATTAAGTTGATTAAGGGTTATAAAATATTTTCGACAGTTTTTCTTAAGCATTTCTCATTAACCCTAAATACTTTCCTAATTATTCCCAATCAACCTTAATCATCCTAATCATCTCCAAGTTAGTGATCATTGTCGTTGGGTGTTAGAGATCGTTCTTTTGCACCAATCGTGCTAGTAAGTGTCTATAATCTTTAACCAAAGTTAGTATTGTTGAGCAAATTTTTTGTACCCTAATCTGGGTTAGCATTGGAAATGGATTATTTGAGAATAGGTTTTGATATTATATTACTATGTATGATTGGTAGGTGAGGACTTCATTGAGAAGCGATTCTAGCTTACCTTGATCTTCATTGTTGATCGGAATTGCCTATAAGGTATGGTTTCCCTACTCCGTACGATTATGTTTGTTATTGTTTTATGGTTGATCATTGATATGTGATGATGTGATGATTGATGATGTGATGATTGTAGTTGTTGTATTGAGATTGTCTATCGTGAGCCAAGTCAGGAGAGAGTCTCACCCCCATGTTTCGCCTCTTAGGACTCCCGCCACAAGGGGGATATGCACATTAATAAACTGGGTGCACTCGTTGCGATGAGTGGCGATGATTTTGATATCAAGTGATGCGGTCTAGCATCGGCAGAGGTGGGTTACCCGTTGCGATGGAAACCCGACTACTCGTTGCGATGAGATCTACTTATGTTACAAGAGTTTGGAGGTGATGGTTCATGGTTTGAGATGATTGTTATGTTACTATTGTTATTGATTATGATTATTGCATAATTGTACCCTTCGACTATTGACCTAACCCACTATAAACCATATCACCCATTTGAACTCATCCATCCTAGCCTTTCCCTTTATTTCTTGTTGATTGCTGATAAGGGTAAAGTCGCGTCAACTTAATCAAAGTAAACCTAAATCATTACTAACTAATATTCAGCGGTAAGTAAGGTATCGAATCCACAGGGAGATGGTAATAATCTAATCTGTCAAACTAGGTTTGTCTCTTAAGTAACAATTTCAGGGTTTTAAGATTTGAGTTCTAAACTAATAACAAACAATAACAATAAATAATAAACAATAACAATAACAATAAAAGATTGAAAACAATATGATTAAAAGTCTAGGGTCTCAGGTTCACTAGGATTATTATTCAGGGGTAAGGGGGTAATCAACTATCATGCAATAAAGTTGTCTAAGGTCACAAGATCGGTCTATTGAATTATGCCCTTTAGATCTACAATTCAACATGCGATCGCTATCATTAAACGAGTTCTATTCAATTATCGTAACCTATCTTAGTCTTAACCCGGTCGGTGTTAATCCTAATTTGCGAGACTAGCTAATTAGTCCTGGCCAGTAATCAAACAACTATAATTAAAACGATAACCATGCAATTGCAATTCAATTAATTAGTCTACCCCTTCTAAGAATCCTAGATCTCCTTTCAACCCTAGAAAGGAATTTAGCTACTCATAACAATATTAATAACAACGATAATAAATAATACAAACATGTTTAACAACAATGAAAGGATTGACAAAGAATAATTAAAGAACTAGAAGGTAAGTAATTAAATAACGAAGAAAGATTAAAGAATACCGATTACAAGTTGAACTAAAGACAATCGTCTTGGTGATAAAATCCAGTAGCAAAGCAAAGAAAACTTAGGTTTCTAATATCAAAGCATGCCAAATTATGAAAGACGAGCTTTCCTTTTATAATAAAATCTAATGAACTAGGTCAAACTAGTTTACGAAAATACGAAAACCGTCAAAATAGTAGGTTGCTCGATCGAGCAAGAGGCTTCTGCTCGATCGAGCATGACAACAGTACGATTCGATAGAGCAAAGTGCTTCTGCTCGATCAAGCATCCTTCATTTTGGCTCGTTTCTTGATTTTTCTTCATTCTTCTTCGCCGCTCTCGATTCCCGTGCCTAACCTTCTACGATCCGATTCCGCCATGCTTCATATCTACTCAAAAAGCTCCAAATGCATCCAATCTGCATGAAAACATAATAGAAGCGGCAAAATCAATATTCTAGCTAAAATAGCATAGAAATAAGCAAGGAAAGACGACAAATCGAGATATATGTAACTAAGGAAAGCATAAAATATGTGTATAAATAGTGATCATCAAACTCCCCCAAACCAATCCTTTGCTTGTCCCTAAGCAAAGCACTAAACACTATACAAGGACAAACATACAAATGGTGGATGAAAAACTCAAAGCTAATGTTAATGCACATACAAATCCCCAGCTATCCATATATATAACAAAGTAATGACCAAGTTGTACCAATAAAACAAATTCAAAGGCACGGGAAAGTAGAAAACGCAGCTCATATTCCAAGATTTTACATGATACCGTAGTTTATGTAAGTTTATGTAAGGGTGAGTTTTGTGAAGATAGAAAGAAATAGAAACACTCACTCAACTTATGAAACATGCATGCATTCTAATGTGATAGTAATTTCCCCAACTAATACGCATTCGCTATAAAGTACATGAATCAAGACAACAAGGGAGGCTAATGGGTGAAGGTATAGAAGTGGATTGTGCCAAGGCACGTATGGGAATGTGGGGCTAAGACCGGTAGTCACAGCGACACTTACCAAAAGAAATCTACAAGACTAGCACAAACCAATACCTGACTAGAGAAATCATCTTAAACTTTGACAACACAAGAGAGATATCGATATTGCTCTAAAAAAAATGCTACAAATGTTCAAAATGGCTAAATATAAAGAACTCAATAATAAGGGTATAAAATCAAGTCTTTTCGGCTATGTGAGGCTTATTTGAAAAAAAAGAACCGCCTTTCCTCATGTACTTGTCAAACGAACGCGTATAGTATCAAGAAACGAATGTCACACTTATGCAATTTGATGTTACATATTCCACAAGGAGTACCACACTCAAGCGTAAAGACAATGAGACCAGTTTATTGATGTTCCTGGCTTAGGAAGCTCTATAGACCTCAGAATTTTAAGTGGTTTACCAACTAAAATTGGCCAAATCTAATTAGCATAAAGTATGTAAAAAACGGTCAAGACTTATCCTATGAGCTTTGTTTTCAAAATTAGTAAGTCAAAACAATGTACATGTACAACTTATTTGGGATTCAAATGCAGAAACAATGCAAATTATCATCATTGTTATTCAATTCACCATGACTCAACCTTATAAAATAAAAACATGTTTTTGTATTTTGTAAATTTTTCAATTTTTATGATTTTTTTTTCTTCTTTCAAACAACGGAATAAACACACAACATAAATAAACACTCTCTCCCAAACCTAAATGTCACAGTGTCCTCAGTGTGACGCTAACAGCACAGCAATCACACAACAACCAACAACAGCAACCTAAAGAACAACACTAACAATGGGAAATGGGAGATAACTAAACGATAATACAATAAAAGAAAGTACAAGGATAGATAATACCAGCTTTTATAGACATAGCCTCCCCCAAACCAGCTGCAAAATGGGGCGTAGTGACCAGCTGTCACTTACTGCTCATCAGTCAGGATGAATAGGGATCTCGGTAACCGTAGGGGGGTTACCCAAGTTATACACCCTTTGTAACTGGCATTCCTCTCATGTCAGCAGTTTTTCCATCTCAACTACTTCCTTACTCCGTGAGCTTCCAGCTTCAGCAGTGCTGGAAGTTAAGGCGATCTCCAGAGGATCCCTATTCAAACATAAAGAGAGACAATCATCAACATTCAAATCCACAGTATCGATCCTATGACATGTCTCTTCTAGCATGGGGTGTTTCATTACATTATCTAAGTTGAAAGTGATGTTGTCATCCCCCACTGTTAGTGTAAGTCTCCCGTTCTTAACATCTATAACCGCCCCCGCAGTATGGAGGAATGGTCGTCCCAAGATGATAGGAATTTGGGTGTCCTCAGCCATATCTAAGACAACGAAGTCAACTGGTATGAAAAACTTCCCTACTCTAACCGGTACGTCTTCTAAAATTCTTAAAGGGTGTTTAATAGAACGGTCGGCCATTTGTAAGGTCATGGTTGTAACAGTAAGTTGACCTATATTTTGCTTTTTACATATAGAAAATGGCATTACACTAACACTAGCCCCTAAATCACAAAAGACTTTATCAATAGCTAAACAACCTATATTACAAGGAATAGAAAAACTCCTTGGATCATTTAGCTTAGGTGGTGATCGGGATTGTAACACAGCACTGCATTCCTCAGTAAATGCAACCGTCTCCACTTCATTAAAGGACCGCTTCCTTGTCAATATGTCCTTCAGAAATTTCGCATAGGCCGGCACTTGAGTGATCAACTCAGTAAAAGGTACACTCGCTTGCAAATTCTTGACCACCTCCATAAACCTTCCAAACTGTTTATCGAGCTTGGATTTATGTTGGCGGTGTGGAAAAGGAAGTCTAATGGCAATTGGCTCGGCTTCTTTTGCTTTTGGAGATGAAGTAGAGGACTTATCAATCGGAGCAAGGGCTGCTCGATCGAGCACGGGGGTTGCTCGATCGAGTTTGTCAAAGCAGGAACTTTCAGAAATTTCTCGAGCAAATTTTTTGGATTTTCCCTGGGTTGCTCGATCGAGCAAAAGGGTATTGCTCGATCGAGCAACCTTATTTTCAGGCTCTTTTTCGCTGTTTTTCGAATCTTGACGAGCAACTTCCAAACTTTCATCGTTTGCACCCCCATTTATTTCTGGATTTCCCAACCCTCTCGGATGCATGTAAGGTGCACTAGTATCGTCGATGGACATCGTCAGGCTTTTATAATGGGTCTCACTCCTCAAAGTAATAGCATTGACTTGTTCATGTGAAGGGTGTCCCTGAGGACGAAGATTGCCCGGTTGTTTGTGTGGATTTTGAATTGCCAATTGGGCAGTTTGAGTATCCATTATCTTGTTATGCGCGAGCAGTTGTGAGATATGAGCATCTTGCTTTTGCTGTATCATGAGACTTTGCTGCAACATGGCTTTCAATTCTGCCATATCATTACTTGGAGGTGGTGGAGGTGGAGCTGGTTGAAAGTTTTGGCCTCCTTGATTTGGACGGCTATAGTTGCCTTGAGAATTGCGATTCTGAGGAATCACGTAAGAGGAACCTTGTTGCTGAGGTGGCGGCGGGGTAGGATTAAGAATATTCTGACTTTGCTAGGAGAAATTTGGGTGCTCTCTCGTCCTTTCATTATAAAAGTTAGAGTACGGTGTACCTTGATTAAAGGATTGAAAGGCAAGCACTTGTTCAACCGTACTCATACACTCTACCGCATTATGCCCCATGATACCACATCTTTTACAGGTTGACTCTTGTTGACTCTTGTTGAATCATGGCATGAACCGTTTGCTTATTTTCCAAGGATTTTGAAGTTTGTAATTCGGCAATTTTAGCAGTTAATGCCTCCAACTGAGCTGCAACGGCATTGTCCGAACCTCCTCGCCTCGCATTACCCTTGGGATTGCCATACTCAACAATGTGATTAGCCATCTCATCAATCAACTTCCAAGCATTAGCATCAGTAGTGTTATTTTGGAATCTTCCATTACCAGCAGAATCCAGCAATGCTCTCTTATCGTCATATAAGCCGTTGTAAAACTGGTTGCATAGGAACCAAGTATCAAAACCATGATGTGGAACAGATTTGACAAGCTTTTTGAAGCGAACCCATGCCTCATTAAAGTTCTCAGTGGGACTTTGTTTGAAACTTGTGATTTGACTTCGAATGGCATTGGTTTTCTGTGGCGAGAAATATCTTTTGTAGAATGCAAGAGCCAGAGAATTCCAATCGGTGATGCCAAGTGCATTCACATCTAACTCACCCAACCAATCTTCTGCCCCGTCTCGCAGCAAAAAGGGGAATAATACCAACTTGATTTGATCTTGCGTTACCCCACCCGTTAAAGGAATAGAGCAACAATAGTTGGTGAATTTCTCCATATTCTTAGCAGGATCCTCAGTGGGGCTTCTTCCAAACATGTTTCGCTCCACCAAAGAGATATAAGATAGACGAATCTCAAAGGTTCCATTACCCGTAGTAGGGAGTTTGAATCCCTTGGGAATAGATGCAACGGTAGGCTCCGAGTGGCTGGCTAAAGTAGGCATGGTTGTAGTGGGTGCAGAAATATGTGTATCCTCTTCTAAGGATGGTTTTTCTGCGACAAATTCAGCGTAAACTGTGTCAAGCGTACTCAAGTCTTCCGCTTCATGAATTTCCTTCCAAAAGTTTCGTCTAACTCGGAAAGTCCTTTCTGGTTCGGAATCGTATGGTACGAGATCGGACCTAGAACACCTGGGCATAAACGAAAACTAAAGAAAAGGATAAGAACGGTCTCAAGGAACTTAGGTTCCCTGAGACGAAAAAAAAGACAAACTAAGTAGAAACAAACAGAAAAATGTTGTCTTCCCCGACAACGGCGCCAAATTTGATAAGGGTAAAGTCGCGTCACCTTAATCAAAGTAAAACTAAATCACTACTAACTAATAGTCAGCGGTAAGTAAGGTATCAAATCCACAGGGAGGCGGTAGTATTCTAATCTGTCAAACTAGGTTTGTCTCTTAAGTAACAATTTCAGGGTTTTAAGATTTGAGTTCTAAACTAATAACAAACAATAACAATAAAAGATTGAAAACAATAGGATTAAAAGTCTAGGGTCTCAGGTTCACTAGGATTATTATTCAGGGGTAAGGGGGTAATCAAATATCATGCAATAAAGTTATCTAAGGTCACAAGATCGGTCGATTAAATTATGCCCTTTAGATCTACAATTCAACATGCGATCGCTATCATTAAACGAGTTCAATTCAACTATCGTAGCCTATCTTAGTCTTAACCCGGTCGGAGTTAATCCTAATTTGCGAGACTAGCTAATTAATCATGGCCAGTAATCAAACAACTAGAATTAAAACGATAATCAAACGATAACCATGTAATTGCAATTCAATTAATTAGTCTACCCCTTCTAACAATCCTAGATCTCCTTTCAACCCTAGAAAGGAATTTAGCTACTCATAACAATATTAATAACAACGATAATAAATAAAACAAACATGATTAACAACAATGAAAGGATTGACAAAGAATAATTAAAGAACTAGAAGGTAACTAATTAAATAACGAAGAAAGATTAAAGAATACCGATTACAAGTTGAACTGAAGACAATCGTCATGGTGATAAAATCCAGTCTCAAAGCAAAGAAAACTTAGGTTTCTAATATCAAAGCATGCCTAATTATGAAAGACGAGCTTTCCTTTTATAATAAAATCTAATCAACTAGGTTAAACTAGTTTAGGAAAATACGAAAACCGTCAAAATAGTAGGTTGCTCGATCGAGCAAGAGGCTTCTGCTCGATCGAGCATGACAACAGTACGACTCGATCGAGCAAAGTGCTTATGCTCGATCGAGCATCCTTCATTTTGGCTCGTTTCTTGATTTTTATTCATTCTTCTCTGCCGCTCTCGATTCCCGTGCCTAACCTTCTACGATCTGATTCCGCCATGCTTCATATCTACTCAAAAAGCTCCAAATGCATCCAATCTGCATTAAAACATAATAGAAGCGGTAGAATCGATATTCTAGCTAAAATAGCATAGAAATAAGCAAGGAAAGACGGTAAATCGAGTTATATGTAACTAAGGGAAGCATAAAATATGTGTATAAATAGTGATCATCAATTGCCTGTCTTAGAGTAGCTTTTACTTCTTTTTTTACTTGCATCTACTTTATGTTCTTAGTTTAGTTTATATCTCATTTCCTATATTGTTGTTACAACCCCCTAATTAAGCACCTCTAGTCTAGCCTTGCATTTCAGAACACCCATAGTCCCGTGGATCGACCTTAACTTACCCTAGCTAGTCTAGGTTAGTCTTGAATTATAAATGTATGTGATTCGAACCCCGACGAGAAGTCCGATCAATGCGATAAAAAAATTCTGGTTAAGTGTCAAGTGTAAAGTGTCACAAATTGGGTTTAAGAAATATGTAGACTAAACTAAGGTAAAAAGCAATAAATGAAAAGTATATCAAACAACAAGCAGATAAGTTGTAATCCATATACAGAAAAACTATGGGTTATAGGTTTATATGGGGTAAATTAGGGGGTACAGGTAGAGGTGGCAATCGGGTCAATCAGGTCGGTTACGGGTCGGGTTCAGGCAGTTCGGGTCATGTCGGGCTTGGGTTTGGTCGGGTCAAGTTGTTTATTCAGGTCGAGTCGGGTTCGGGTTGGGTCGCTTACGGGTCAGGTTAATCGGGTCAATAACTACAACAGGTCGGTTCAGTTTCGGATCGGTTGACCAATGAGTCGGGATATATCAGCTCAATATGCTTGATCAGGTCGAGACCGGTTTGGTTTCGGGTTACTGATGGGTCGAGTATTTTATATTGTCGTCTTAAATTTGAAAATTAATCGGGTCAATGGTCGGATCGTTCTGTTAAAATATCACTTTTGAACTTATGAATTATAATATTGGATTAGAGGACCTCGATACAAAAGATATTTTGTAAAATATATGAGTAAATTATTTACGACTGACTATTCATTTTAAGATTACATTTTGTTTTGAAAAATAAAATGAGCGATAATTTTTTATATAAATTTATTAACAAAAAAAAACAAACTATAAAGGAATTTAGATTCTTAAAAAAGATTATTTGGCTATGAGCCGGGTCAAGTTCAATCAAGTTAAAACGGGTTACATGTCGGTTCAGTTCGCTTTGGGTCAGGTCGGGTTTGTGGGTGAATCGGGTTTCGGGTCGGGTCGAGTCACAAGTCGTTTCGGGTCATATCATTTTAGGTTCTATCGGTTTATCGGTTAACCTTCGGGTCGGTTCAGGTCGGTTTCAGTTCAGCAAATTTACGGGTTCTATAAGGTCGGTTTTCGGATAAATCAGGTCGGTTCTTCGGGTCGGGTCACCTTTTGCCAGCTCTGGGTACATGATACTATCTTAGGCTAGTATGAAGGGTTGATTTGGACTATGGAACATTGTTCTCGATTTGGCGCCCCTACCTTGGTCGAATAGGCAAGCTTTCGATGACACATACCCTTCCCACCAACATAAAGTAAGTTTCCGCCCTCCTAAGGCTCACGATCTTGTAGAAGGGAACTAATAAGTAATAAAACATGTAATGATGGTTCACAAATTTGATCAAACACTAAGATTGCATTCGTTGAAACAAAACTCAACAATTAAGCTTAATACAAGTTAATCATGCATTTAAACACCAATCATCCATCATAGTCCCCTATTAACCCTAGTTAATACACTACTCACTAATCATGGAGATTAAGAAAGAAATAACATCAAAATAAATATAAGATAAGATAAACATGATGATTAATGAAAGTAATTAACAAAAATTTAAGAATTGTACCAACTAATTAGCAAGAGTTAATGAGAAGTAATAAGAAACCCAAAATATAAGAAGAATGTTGTCGCCCAATCTTCAAAATGTCCAATGATGAGAAGATTAACAAATAATTAGAACTTGATTAAGGAAAGATTAACAATCTAAAGAGTTTTGTAAGGTAGATTAAGCTAAGCAAATTGCAAAGGATAAAACTAGTCTAAGGTTTGGTAATACATAGTGTGATCCTTAATTAGATCCATAAATATCGTATTTATACTAATCTAAGACTTGGAGATTGAGACATCGAGATTTGTTTGCGTTGCCCAAGTTGGCCATTTCCCGAAACCGGCTCGAGTTGAGCCAAGCTCAGCTCGACCGAGCTGGGTGTCGAATGATGCTCTTTGCTTCTTTTCTTCTCTTTTGTCTTCAATTTTGTCTTTATGTGACTTGTCTTTGGCTCTTTCCCCGAGGACTGGATATCTAATCCTCAAGGATGTCAAAAAGCCTTCGTTTATGCTCTAAGCCATGCTGAAACCGCCTCATTTCCTTCATTTTCTACATAAGAAGGCAAAATGACAAGTAATAGCGAATGGAAAGCAATTGACACGATAAATGACGTTGATTACCCTATATGAGATGCAAAATGGGGCTGGTGGGGGTAAAACTAGGTATAAAATAGCCACGTCTATGAGCATGGAGACCACGGCATGAGACTTGAAACAGCTGACTATGGGACACGCCGAGATATACGCAATGACAAAGAATAACCATAGATGGAAGAAGCCGCCTATGATGTCCTAAGAAAGAGATAGAACAAAGTGGTGTAAGTACCACGAGCAATGTGGGCACATAACCGAGGACTGCTTACATTTGAAGGATGATATGAAGGACATGGTCAGGTAGGGTTACATCAAGAAGTCCCAAGTCCGAACGGCGGCAGGCAGCGAGGCTGATAATCAAAAGACATCAAGCAAAGGTTGGGGAAAACCCATGAGGTCCAAGAGATCTGTATGATACACGGAGGCGACGAGAACAAGGCTCGGTCCGGGGGCACAAAAATGACCTCCGCGACCTAAGAGCCATGGTCAATTTCTCCGACGGTGATCCCATGAACGAGGATGTACAAATCCCGAGTGTGGGTGCTAACGACAGAGGACTATGGAAGAGTTGTATACTCCCACAACGACCCCTTGGTACCAGCAATCCATATGAGAAATAAGAAGGTTTATCGATGCCTAATCGACATCGAGGCATCCACCAATATGTTGTACAGATACTGCTTTGAGAAAATGGGTCTGAAGAAAGAGCATTCATCATCTGTGAAAAATCCATTGTACAATCTTGGTGGGGAACGAACATACCCAATTAAAAAAATTAGGCTATCTGCAATGTTCGGAGAGTGGATGACGGCCAAACACATTTTCGCCGAATTCATAGTAATGGATTGCCCGTTCGTGTTGAACGCATTTATCGGAATAAGGTATACGTGACTAGTTAGTGAGAGCCTTAAAATTTACTGCTCGGGGACAAAATTTATTAATGGAGAACATAAACTCTAAAGGCATATAGAAATTTTGAATAAAAATTTTAGGATTTTCATTGCCTAGCTACACAAGCGCCATTTCTAGTTTTCCAAATTCCACAATTGAATAACTCCCAACTTTTCTCAAAGGAACCAATTTAGGGCCTTCCCTTAGAATTTCATAACAGGGTTTCTCAAATTCATTAGACGGCCATGAAAGTATGGAATATACATTCATGTGTAAAGAGAATGGCCATTTTATTAATGAATAATGTAGGAGCGGAGTACTTTTATCACTACTGTTTTTAGCATAATTATAATTATACATAATAATTGTAGACGAACCTATGATACCGTAATTAAATGTCGAAGACATTGGTAAACATTGCAAACATATAGGATGGGCAATCAACGTATATTTTGTTGGATGCCCATAATAACTTTGTTGATTTTGTAACAAGTTTGCACAACAATTAAAACTTCTTTGTATGAGATGTGATAAACCTAAATATAATACTCTGTAATATTTTAATTTTTAAATTTTTAAATGCTCTTATATATGCTCACGCAACTTTGCACCGATTTAAGTTAATTGTACTATCAACAACTTTACATAAGATCACGGTCCTAAGATACGCTTAGTCGGCTGGAAAGAGGATCTTGTATTCTTGTTTAACAAAATGAAAAGCATAAAGGGAGGGGTGCATTAATTAAAAGGATGTGGATGTTGGTGGGCAGGGAATCGTACTGGATTGGGAAACAAAATCTACTGCCCATAATGCCATGATGCTTAAAATTAGAAGATCCAGGTTTGTTATTTCTTAAATAATCTGCGGAGATAGTTTGGCAATAATTGTTTAACAATGTTTTTGGTACGTTGAAAGTGGTATACTCGTATATTGGTATTATGGTATGTATGTCTCCTCAATCTACGAGGGAAAGGTGATACCCTTCAGGGAAAAAAATAACGATTCAGATAATTCTTATAGCACCCCCGAACTTTTACAATTTGGCCAAAAAATTTTGACCCAAAATTTTTTAAATAACTATCAATTTGAAAAAAAACATTGGCGAGTTCAAGACTCGTGACCAAGATATATGGTCACTCAAAGTTTGTTTGGTGAAAAAAAAAATTAACATCCAAAAACTCTTAACCACGGGATCCAAATAAGATTGATTTTTTTTTTCAGATCATAACTCTCGGAAAGATGAATGATTTGAAAAAAAATCGTCATATTCCGAGTTTGTAAACACGAGTTATGGTCACTTCAAATTTTTCGGGTGAAAAGTTTAGGTATTTCAGGCAAAATGTCAATGTTCGAGGGTACCGTGAAAATTTTCAGATAAAGATTATTCAAATGAGGTTTAAAACTTTATTCAAGTCCGACAAATTATGACGGTAAAAGTTGTTCAGTGCCCTTTTTTCCCCTTGATCAATTTGTGGTTAGAGAACATTTTCTTGACTTTTTTTTGGCAACGATAAAGAAATGTGATTACAATCTCATAACCTTATTAGCTAGATTATAATCATGGTTATTAAGAGCATTCGCAACGGTGAGACTTCTCAGATTTTATCATTCATTTTCTTATTCGTCCATCTCATTTTTTCAGTTTTCAACTAACTTTTCTATTTACTCTCCCCATTTTATAACTACATCTACGCAACAATGGGCTTCCCAAAAAATAATAATTTACCCACAATTTTATGGAAACCTCCCCAAAAGAGTATAAAAATTATCTTGCTTTTTTAGGACCTCCCTTACAACTAGAGGAACCGCAAATAATGGGAAAGTTGATGCAACAATACGGTACTTTTATAAGGAGAGAGATGACATATGGGGAGGTAATATTTTGCTTTTGTGGATGCTCTAAGAGAACAGGGAACAAAACTAAAACATATACTATGAAAAAACGGTAATTAAGAGAATATGTCGTCAAGGACGCCTTTCGTCGGGTAGTGACCCTCCTCAATCCCCGCAACTTGAAATAGAAGTTGCAGAGAGTCAGACGAGACTTCCAAATAATAAACCCTATTATTGATCACAAATTCTCATTTGTGACGGGACGACCCGTCGCAAGCTTGCGACGGGTCAAGCTCTCCTCACAAAGTGCAAGTGGGGAGGCAAGTGGAGGGCAAATGGATCCCCCCACTTGCACTCCCACTTGTTCTTTGTGAGGAGGGTTCAACCCGTCATAAAGCTTGCGACAAGTCGCCCCGTCGTAAGTAAGACTTTATGATTATTGATAGCCCAAGTTGGGACTTTACGGATCCTTAACGCTTTCGCCTATAAGGCTACTCAGCATAGAACTTGAAGCCACCCTCATAGAAACAAATACCAACCTCGTCATAAGCAACCCAGCCCGCAGAGGCGAAGAGGCTATCGAACCAACTAGCATCCACTTTGACCCTCGTCCGCGGACAGTCATAATCATTCCCAATAAGAAAAAAGGATAGCAATCTTTGGTATTCATTCTAAGATCACTGCCCATAGAAGACGGTATGTTATTCCCCTCACACTCTTTCTTGAAAGACACAAAGTTGGCCACGGACGTAGCCAGAGACCTAGAGGTCGCCAGCAGACAGCCCATCGGAGAGAACCTACTACCCCTAAAGACAAGACCATTCCTGACACTACAAAAAGGATATGAATAGTATACGACATAGAATCATCGATATTACCCACATAGGTGATCCAATCAACGATTTCAACATACTCTTGGTTTTGTACGTTGATGCCCAAATTAAACTCATTACAAAAACGAAATGAAGGGACGATATCAACGTTTCTTTTAACAAACTAAGAATTTTCTAAATCTGCGGGACAGGTAATTTCCAAAGACGGACTTAGTAGAACCTCTTGTTGGAAATTAGGGACTTTTAAGCCTTTGAGCTTTTTCTTTACCATCCCACATAGGAGAGGAAAGGAAGTGTGTATGTGCCAGAGCCCGGCCCGGATCCGGTTCCGGATTTGGGATTTGGGATTTGGCAATCGCCTGCAGCGGGCTGTGCCTATCTTTTTGGGCCTGGCTGAGACGAGTTAGTATGTCTGTTTTGTTTTGTAAAAAAACAAACTATTGATTTAGTCAGTCAAAGTGACTGCTAGTGCCTGGTTTTCAGGAGCACTAACAGGTCCACTCTCTGACTGCTGCTGCTATTGTGGAGTAGGGTTTGGCTGGAATAGTTGCTGTATTCTCCTATAAATACAGCAACCTACTGCTCTCCAAATCACAACACAATAACTATCTCCTCTCTCATTCTCACTCAATTCTCTCTTCTGTTCTAATTTCTGGGTACTGATTTTATCACCGTTCCAAGTCTCACAGTTCCGAGTGGGCGGAGCTGCGTGGAGACTGTAGTGTTATCCTTAAGGAACTACCTGTACTAGCTGATCGCCACCACGGTCGTACTGGAGAAATAGTTTTCAAGGCAGTGGCTTTTTACCACGGCACTACTACTTTCGTCGGTATATCTAATCTCTGTTTTTATTGTTACGGCATATCTCGTCTTACAATTTGAAAACTATTTTGTTGTTGTAACCATGTCTGTTATTTCGAAAATTGTACCCGACATGTCAAAACTTGAGGCCTTAGACGGAAATAATTATAAGCGTTGGTCCCAGAAATTGTTGATGTTTTTTGAGCAATTGGAAATTGATTACGTATTGTTAACTGACCCGCCTACCCCTATAACTATTACGTCTATTGAGAATACCCCTCCTGCTGCAGCAATTATTAAGTCTAATGACGAAATTGTTAAGAAGTTTGAAAAAGACAACAAAACTGCTAGGTGTCACATTTTGAATAATATGACAAACACCATGTTCGATTTATTTGCTGTCAATAAGTCGGCTAAGGTTATTTGGGAGGCTTTAGAAACCAAGTATGGGGCTGATGACGCGGGGAAAAAGAAATATGTTGTGGGAAAATGGTTGGGATTTCACATGGCTGACAGGAAATCTATTATGGAACAAGTTCATGTCTATGAAAACTTATGTGCTGATGTTGTGAATGAAGGCATGAAACTTGATGATATTTTTGTAGCTAATGTTCTGCTAGAGAAATTCCCTCCCTCCTGGTCTGATTACCGTAACCAACTCAAACACAAAAAGAAAGACCTGTCCCTTAAGAAACTTATAGGACATATGAGGACTGAGGAGGCTAATCGCCTCAAAGACCTTCCTGCTAGTCAATCTGTGAATGTTTCTGCTGTTGCTGCTGTTAAAGCTAATCTGGTTGAGTCTGGTGGTCCGTCTTATGCTGACAAATATAAGGGTAAGGGTAAGGCCAAGGTTGGTCAGGGTAAGAACCAGGGTCCTGCAAAGAAGAATGGTCCAGTGAAACATACCAAACCGGTTCCTAAGATTCAAAAAGCTAAGGGTCCTATTGTCTGCTATGTTTGTGGAAAAATTGGCCACAAAGCCTACCAATGCTCCGAGAAGAAATCTGTTGAAGCCAATGTCGTTGTAACTGATGACATCATTGCATCTGTGGTTGTGGAAGCTAATCTGGTGGGTAATGCTGCTGAATGGGTCCTGGATACCGTGTGGAAAATCGGTATTACCACAATACAATTATTATAGGATTATAACGAAAAGTAATAATTTGATTATCGAGTCATAAACGAAAACAAGGGAAAAAGATTTAGAAATCAACCTTCGGTCCTAGCAATAGACGTAAAGAACAGAGATATCAAGGTAGATATCCTCCTAATCGTTGCACCCAAGATGCTCCGAGAAATGCCCTTTTCTTTTGCTAGAAAGAGAACCTCTTACACGATCTCACATATGAGAAGGAGGTTTTGTGTTTTGTGAAAGAGTTACTGTTAACTTTTTCTTTTTGTGATGTGTGTATCTGATTGAGAGGCAGTAGTGAATAAATTAGGTTAGAAAATAAAAATCTGAATTTTTCTCTTCACCCTTCAATTCTCACGGCACTCCTTCTAGGGTTTTATATGAGGAGATTTTTGTCTCCTCAAAATAACTACCCATTGACTAAAAACCGAGTGTATCTGGACACTTTGTTTTTGGTCATTTTAGCTTCCAATGTAATGTAATATATTATAATCGTCGTTTTACATGGACCGACATTATAATACATCATTAATTATAAATATCCGTATATTTATAATTTGCCAATTAATTATAACGGTTTATGTTTAATTAGCTTACATATACAACAATTAAATATAACATTTTATATTCAATTTACGAATTACAGTTAAATCGTCTCAGCTAACTTTATTTAATCGTTATTAAATAATCGTCTCATCATCACATTGACTAACCTTTTAGTCAAATACACTGACTAACCTTTTAGTCATATAATAGGGCATCAATATTATTATTTTCTCAAATAATCACATCTCTCAAACACATCCTTTAGGTGTGACTTTTAGGGACCAGTTGATCAACGCCATCTGTATGACAATAACGTCAAACTTATCTAGCAAGCCAATCGTTATTGATAAACGTTAATCAACTGATTATTATACAAAGTATACCCTGTGAACCTACAGAGATTTATTTATGTTATTGCACTAACTGTGGAGGACACTAGCTCCAACAATCTCCCACTTGTCTGTACAAGTGTATGTGCGATAACCGATTCTCATATCCATAATAAATTTCTCCCACTCAATGTAAACCAATTTGCAAAGTCCGTATTCACAAAGGGCGTAGTTTACAAGTGAT
>JAIUZE010011057.1:0-41332 GCA_022085475.1 Heliosperma pusillum
AATCCTCATTTATCATCACAAACCATCAATTCTCATATCAATTAACAACTAACAACAACCAACAACAACAACACAAGTCCTAAGCATACTAACCATAATCTAAATACGGTGTCTTATCTAGAAATTCACAATAAAACACGTAAATGATATCGAGTAACCCTTCACCGTTACCTTTTCGCGTCTTTAATCGATTTCTAAACCTTCCTAGTCTCCACCTACATACAATTAGCTAATAAAAGATGAATATCATTCACCTTGAGAAAGACGGATAATTTAAAAAGCGAGAAAGACGATGATTTTAATATCAATACGGATAGAGGAAGCTAAGAGGGGAAGAATAAGACGAACTTACGGGAATTTGAGCGAGTAACGAAGGAGCTATGAAGATTCAAAGATCGAAAAATGGATGGAGGCAAGGGTTTGGGGATTTCTTATGAAGGAAGAAAGGTGTTTGTGTTTGAGTAGGAAAATATGTTAAGGAGTATGAGGGAGTATAAGTAAAGGGTGAGTCGGAAAAGTCAACGAAAGTCAAAGATGACTCAAAAGTCAAGAAAAGTCAAAGACGACTTAAAAGTCAAGAAAAGTCAAAGACGACTCAAAAGTCAAGAAAAGTCAAACTCGCCTTAAGACGGGATTCTCATGGAATCTCGCGGAAATTCCAAATACGAACTCGGAAATTCTAAATTCGACTCGAAACATTAAATTCTAAATTAAAACTTAAATTTGCTGAAAAGTATCCGTAAAATATTTCTACTAGAAAAATAGGGTACATTTCCGGGTGTTACATTCACTAGCCAAATCGACCTATTTTCACCCCATTATTAACTACAATAAAAAATTAGCCTACTCTAGTCAAGCTAGTTTGATAGTTTATTTATGGGTAGGAGTTTGATTGTTAATTTGACATTTCATTTTATTGAGAAGAGGGTTTAATATGAGAAGGATGAAAAGAAAAAAAAATGAAAATCAAAGCAACAAAAAAAAAGAGCTGATGTTTGTTGAACAAGAAGGTTTATACTTCCTTGCTCGTCTTTAAATTTTTTGAGGAGTCGTGTTAATTGTGTGAATGAGTTGTGCCGCATTGGCATCGGCTTTATATATAAATTGGGATTAGAAGGCGGGATGAGTTTATTATTTGGTTATGGTTGTAGTAGCTTGAATTTACCTCAATGTATCCAAATTTGTTTTTGCCCCTTTTCACCCTATTACCTCACCTCACACTATATCTAAGTCATCGGCATGTGTCCTGGTCCAGTTTGGTTGGAATGCGTATGTACGGTTGGTAGAGGTATTTATCATGTTAAATTGCATGCATGCTCTTATAGGTTGTCGTTAGGTGAGTGGCTATTTCACTTGTTATCTTACACCTTATATATACTAACCATGTACTTTGATTGATTGATGAGCGATCTGTGAGAGTCGGATTTATACAAGTCTTGTAAGGTCGGCGTTCAGTATCTTTTATCATTGATTTTACTCGTTTGCATTTGATTTTGTGCTTTAGTGTTAGCTTATATGGATTAAACGGTTTTGGGCATGTTAGAAGTATAGTTGTCTCTGAGCTTATTCATCGTTCCATTAGTTTACTCTACTGTCTTAATCTTTGCTTGCTTGGGAACAAGCAAATGTTTTGTTTGGGGAGGTTTTATGCGTGCTTTATGTTCACATTTATTGTACCATTTTGCACGCATTTATATGCTATTTTGAGTAGCGTAGGCTACTATTCTGCCTTGTTTCAGCTACTTTGCGTTGTACTTTGCTTCAGTCCGGAGTTGCATTTGCATACTACAGGAACTAAAGTTCGGAAACCATCATCTAGTGATGCGTGAGAACGAGTAGGAACTTGCTGAAAAGAGCGGAAGTTGATGTTGTGCTGCCAAATAGTCGATCGACTATGTGTAGTAGTCGATCGACTGGGAGTTAATTTTAGTCGATCGACTGATATTTTGGTCTATCAACAAGTTTAACTGGCAGAAATTTTGTTCCTCGGTTTGGTCGATCGACTAGTTTCGTTAGGCCGGAACTTTAATTTTGTTTAGTCGGCTCATTAGTGTTTAATACTTTTAGACTTAGTATTTAAAGCTTGTAAAAATAAGAATTAGGTTATCTTTTATACTATTAAGAACTACTTCTACCATATTTTTCTCTCAAATTTACGGATAGAATTTTGTAATATTTATCTTCCAATTATTTCGATAATCACTTTTCTATTTTTATTAATTTCTCTTCTTCTATTTCATTTGCCTTTTCTTTATTGTTGCTCTTTTATTTGTTTGTGTTTAATTGTTGTTTCAATTCTTCCACCATGTTTAATTTAATTAACATCATTATTGTTGATTTTGTTAAATCCATTATGCGTAGCTGATTTTCTTATGCTAGGATTTAGGAGAACCACGGTTATGTGACAGTATATTATTAGGTTATTAGGTCTAGCGTATTTACTGCGTTTGCTTTGTTAATCATTGCATTAGATTGCAGTTAATTGGTTAAATGCATGTGACTGATTGATTATTTTGTTGAACCTTGACCTAGATTGAGAGATTGGAAAAGGTAAAGACTTGTAGTAAACAATAGAATACCTAATTAGAGCGATGTCTATATTAGTATTCTAGGGCGAACAGTGGACCGAGAGGACATGTTCATTAGTCATTACCCTTCAGATTGTATTTATGCTGACGATTTGACCTTACCCTTGACCGTTGCTATTGTGGTGAATAACATGTCCTAGATATTTCTTCTCATTTATTTAGACTCATTTTATTCTTAATTTACCTTGCTTTTAATTTCATTTAGTTTAGCGAACAAACAAACAAACTTCCGAACTATTACTTAGACAAACTTCATATAGCAAATAGAACATTTTATTCTCCTTGTGACTACGATCCCGACTTACCTTTACTGCATTAGTTTAGGCCTGTTGGTTATCTTTGATTAGGTGTGCGATTTAGCCTATCATGCAACCCTAAACTAGAATATGTCTTAAACTCGGTTTCCTTCTCATCCATAGTTCATAAGGAGTCATATGAACTATTTTACTAGAAACCCGATTTAAAACATAGGATGCAGTCTTTAATGCATAGATCCATAATGAAAAAGGTAAAGAACAATAACTTAACATGCTCCTAACCATTTCAAGTAAAGTACGGTTCCGCCTTTCAGCAACACCGTTTCTGTTGAGGTGTACCAGACATTGAATACTGTGCAAAAATACCCCTACTTTCAAGTAACTTTGCCAATGGACCAGGACATTGTCCATTTTCAGTAAACCTTCCATAAAACTCACCAGCTATATCAAACCTCACAATTTTCACTTTCTTTTCTAGATGCCTTTGCACCTCATTTATGAATATCTCAAGTACATCCATAGAATGAGCCTTTTCATACAAAAGATAAGTGAAACCATACCGCAATAAATCATCTATATAGGTTATAAAGTACTTTCCACCACTCCATGAGAGAATGTCAAAAGGTCCACATATATTAATAAGTATAATCTCTAAAAGCTGAGAGGTCCTTGTAGCTGGTTTATTTACTGTATGTTTAGTCTATTTACCTTTAATGCAGTCTACACACACATCTAAGCCACTAGAATCCAATTGAGATAGAATTTCATCTTTTACCATCCTCGTTAACCATTCTTAGGATATGTGACCTATCCTTCGATGCCACAAGTAAGTTAATTGTTCATTCGTTGCACTACGTTTAATACCTTGACTCTCAAGTCTCAACATAAAATAGTGAATCGGAAAATTTAATATCAGATTGAACCTATAAAATGAATCAATCAAAGTACCACTACCATAAAGTATACATTACGGTACATAGAAAATACACCATGTCCAAACTTGAAATTAAAACCTAAATTATCCAATCTACTTAATGATATAAGATTTCCAACACAATCAGGTACATAGGGACAATCTATAAGATCTATATGACAACCTATGTCTAAGATTAATCTGTAAGTCTCAATGCCTTTAATACGTGCCTTCATCCTGTTTTCCGTGGATACAAACTGTTAAACTCCTCTTATGGGCCAATTATATGATATCCTTGTTTACATGATAAAGATGGGTAGTTTCACAAGAATCTAACCACCAAGTATTATTAGCTACTTTATAAGATTTTATTCAAAGCAAACAAAACTATAAAATTTACCTTTCTTTTCGAACCATGCCTTTTTCTTAAGACAGTCTATTTTTAAGTGTCCTACTTTCTTGCAAAAGTGACATTTTTTTTTCTTTCTGGATCGTACTTTCATGTCCTTTTAAGAAAGACTTTTCCTTCTTACCTTTCTTACTCGGTTTAGCATTACTGTTGCTGGCACCATCTTGACTCCAAAAATCAATAGCTTGATCCTTCATCTTGTTTGAACTCCCCTCTTGTTGCATAGATAGTTCCATTTATCTTTAATGATGTTATAATTCACTTTATACTTGCCAAACACACAAGGTAGAGAGTTAATGATGAATTGGACCAAGAAAGTATCAGTTAGATCCATCCCTAAAGTCTTCAACTTTGCTGCCAGGTTAGACATATGTGTCACATGATACATGAATCGGCTGAGACCAGTCACACCTTTTAGTGGTCAACTCACCCATTAAGCCACCAACAATTGACTTGTCAGCTAAATCTGACTGTGAACACTCCTTTACTTTGAGTATGAATTCCCTTTCTTTCTCTCTCTTTGGCATAGATGGCTTGATGTTATCGGCCATTGTCATCCTCATAAAGTTTAGACTCAGCCTATTAAATTACTCCCAAGCCTGAAAATGTGCCTTTTTTGCTTTGGGGCTATCATTTGTAATGGATGTTGGCTCCTCATTAAGGAGGATGACAATGTCCAGTACCATTAACCCAGTGTGAACCGGAGTTTTTCAGACCACTCGTCATAATTCAACCATTAAACTTTACGAAAGAGTCAGCGGAAGCAAACATATATCGAGAAGCTGCAAACATTTATACATGTTAAATTTACTCATAAATACTTTAAAAAACTATCATACAAATTTAAATTATATTATATAAACTTTCATACATGTATTTGTGATACACAGGTTTCGCGATCCTTTCCAAACTGTGATACACGGGATACCACAGATAGGGAAACGAGGGACAAGCGTGAAAACATGCATTTGTGGAGTCGCCACCAACTTTTGTGGGAAGTTGGAACCGTTCGAATACTTTATGTCATGTCAAGACACAAAGTGATGACATGAGCACTAAGAACTCGTTACCCTTAGCATTCTATGTCTAGAATGACTCTCGTGGATGCCAATGAACACGGATGTTCACAGAGATCTGGAGTAAGGGGTGAGGGTACGTATTAGGAAGCTCTTTTGATCAAACACCTAATCCTGCCCGCCTCGATAGCGGCCTTTAATTTACTAATGATTAGAGAAACTTTTCTGTTATCGATGTGTTGTCGGTTAAATGCATGCAATGCAACATCCACGTTTTAATCCTAAAATGTGAACTTAGACTATGTCGGCTGAAAATGTACTTTAGCAATCAATTGTGTCAAACTTGGATTTAAGATTGATTGCATGTGAAAACAATTAATTAAATCATACAATGATTATGAAATAAATTACAAAAGAAAAAAGATTACAATTGATTTGGTGATCTATGTCGGAAATATGTTTAAAAGTTTAATTGAAATAAAGAGAAGAATTAATAAAACTAAAACGAATCAGATTAGAAGCGATAATAAGATTAATTGTCGATTTTATTACCTAATTAAACTACGTCAAAGAGAAACAGGAAGTTCGGAGACAGAAACCAGCCCGGAACAGGCGCATCAGAAGGTACTTCCTCTGGAAGAGGTGATGTGAGTTTTACTAAACCTTGCAAGCGGACGAGTTATCGTCGAGTATTGAAAGAGTCGTATCCCAAGGGACAGTAATTATGATTCTAAGACGGTTTAATCGAATTCTAGTTTAATTCTAGCTATAAGAAAAATGGAGGTGAATAATGCTAAACAAGACTAACAAGAAGGCAAAGATACGATATAAAACAAGAATTAAAAGGAACTAGGGTGAATGGGTTCATTAATGTAAGTATAGGTTAATTATGGTGGGGGTTAGGACTAGTCTAATGATGAGTCTAAACATGTCTCCACCTCTCGGTGCAAGACGGATTAAAAGGCAAGGCTCCACCTCTCGATGCGAGACGAGCCCTAGTCTAAGGTTCGGTTGGGTTCTCGCCCTAACTTCCCCCTAAACATCCAACACACACACACACACAAGAACAATACAAGTCTAAGTGGAGGAGGGACATAGGATCTCAAGAGTTGGCTAAGTAAGAATCAAAATTTTTTTGTTGAGCTAAGTAAGAATCAAAATTTCTTTGTTATCATGTGTATTAGGGTTATCATGTGTATTAGGGCTATCAATATAAATTTCTTTATGTTATCATGTGTATTAGGGTTCGATTGGGTTCTCGCCCTCTTGGTTGGCTAAGTAAGAATCAAAATTTCTTTGTTGAGCTTGGACATTAGAAATGTCGGATCTCAAGAGTTTGATCATTTGTTCCGTATTTGCCTCACGTTGCATAGCCCTATTCTCCATACCCTTCAAAATTTGTTCAATTGAAGAGTTGGGTTGTTCAATCGAGGGGGGTGGTTGTTGGAAATTTTGTTGATTTTGAGGATTGTGATTGTTGTGTTGATTTCGGTTGTTGTTTTTTCTTTGGTCTCTAAATGGAGGGGGGACATAGGATTGGTTGCTTTGATGTGAAAATCTCCTAGAGTCGGAATTTTGGCCTTGGTTGTTGTTGTTGTAAGACCTTGAATGGTCGGGTTTAGGAGGTGGTTGATATTGAGGAGCTTGATATTTGGGGTCAAAGGGTTGACCCTCATAAGAAATTCTCGGATCTTGATTGGGAAAAGCCCGGTAGAAGGTTTCATGGCGTTGATAGGAATACCTTGGTTGATCTTGTAAAGAATAGCAATCTTATTGAAGATGATCATCTCTTGGAAAGGAAGGGCACAAGTCATATGTGTGGCCGACACCACCACATGTGTCACAATTAGGTTGTTGAGAGTAGGTCCTTGGAGGAGACCTTGGTTGCTCAAGATGGTAGACTCTAGCATGACTAGGTCTTTCCCCTTGGATATGGTGAATTTGTCCCTTGCCTCTTTCCAAACCCAAATTATCAAACTTCTTGGATAGCTCATCCAACTTAAGTTTTGTCTCCAATTCAAGCCTACTAGGCCCCTCACTCTTACCCTCGCTCTCTCTCAAACCATAGCTATTTTCCATCTCGGAGATGTTTTGAATCATCTCCGTGATTTCGGCGTTGTTCATCTTATCGAAATTTCCTCCGGAGGCCGCCACTATCATGTCTCGAAATCTTTGCTCTAGAGTTTGAAAGAAGATTAGAGTAGTCAACCATTTCGGGATACCATGGTGAGGGCAAGAGGTTAGAATATCTTGAAACCTCTCCCAAGCTTCACTCAATATCTCATAGTCTTTTTGCTTGAAAGTTTGGATTTCATGTCTTATTCTTGCGTTTTTGAGGGGGGTAGAACTTGGTGATGAAGGATTTTGAGAGACTAGCCCATGTGGTGAAAGTACCCGGTTCATGAGAATTCAACGATTTCTTGGCATTGTCTTTCAAGGAAAATGGGAATAGCATGAGAAGAATTTGATCTTCGGTGATTCCATTTCTTTTGATTGTGCCCACTTATTCCTTAAATCCCACTAAATGCTCATGAGCATCTTCACTTTTCAACCCATGGAAGATGTCTTGTTGAATGAAGGAGATGACATGATGACGGAGTTCAAAAGTGTTGGGGGCAATAGCTCTGTAGTAAATGGCCGAGCAAGACCGATTAGGGTCCGGCCTATTGTAATAGACCATGGGTTGGTCCGCCATTTCTTGTATGAAAGGGTTATTTGTTGGTGAGTTTGGTGGAATTGGGGAATTTGGTGTTGTGGGTGAAATGGTGTTGTTGGAATTTTGTGAGGAAGTGGGTGAATTTATGGGAGAATGGATTGGAGGGTGATTTGTTGGTATGATGAGGGGTGATAAGGTAGAATTGGAGGGATGAGAGTTGGATGAATCAATTATGGATGTTTGAATATTTGTGGAGGTAAGAATGGGGGATCTTCTTAAGGAAGCAAGTGTTTGTCTTCTTCTTGCCCGGAAAGTCTTCTCAATCTCTCGATCAAGCGGGAAAAGAGGTCCGATAAAACACCTACTCATGCACTCAAAGAAAGATCAAATAGTCCTAATGCAAATAGATGCACTAGGACAAATGGAAAATCAAACAAATAAAAGTGAACTAAGCCTAAAATCAATTAAACTATCTTATCCAATATTGTCGTCCCCGGCAACGGCGCCAAAAACTTGATGTGAGTTTTACTTAACCTCGCAAGCGGACGAGTTATCGTCGAGTATTGCAAGAGTCGTATCCCAAGGGACGGTAATTATGGTTCGAAGACGGTTTAATCGAATTCTAGTTTAATTCTAGCTAGAAGCAAAATGGAGGTGATTAATGCTAAACAAGACTAACACGAAGGCAAAGATACGATATAAAACAAGAATTAAAAGGAACTAGGGTGAATGGGTTCATTAATGTAAGTATAGGTCAATTATAGTGGGGGTTAGGACTAGTCTAATGATGAGTCTAAACATGTCTCCACCTCTCGGTGCAAGACGGATTAAAAGGCAAACCTCCACCTCTCGATGCGAGACGAGCCCTAGTCTAAGGTTCGATTGGGTTCTCGCCCTAACTCCCCCCTAAACATCCAACACACACACACAAGAACAATACGAGTCTAAGTTCTCACTCAAACTAGTAATAAAACATGAAAAAGACTCGAATTACTCATTCAAGCATTCCAAAAAAACCTTGTGTGCACAAAACAAGTAGACTACCAAAAGACTTAATATTTATGCCCAAATACCATAATCGACCCATAAACCTACATTAAATACCCTATCTTACCCTAGCAATACACTACTCACTCATATTAATAGAGGAAGACATTAAAGATAAAGACTTTGATGAAATCAACAAGAGAAGACATATTCAACATGAAAACTAGGTAAATAAACAAGAACAAGTAATTAAAAGACAAGTAATGAAATAGAGATGAGAAATTATACCAAACTTGTAAGAAAGATTGAAACTTGAATTAATAATAGAAGAAAGAGACTCCTCTTGTCTTCAAATTACAACCCAAATCTTCACTAGTAACTAAGAGAAAGACTAGATCTAACAATAACTAACTAGGAAATTGAGTTATTATTGCTAATTAAAAGGGATTAGAGTACTAATTAGGGAAATATTTCTTATTAATTACTAGGGTTCTTGTGTATAGGGTTGTGTGTCTAGGATGAATTAGGAGAGGGGTATTTATAGGTTGGTAGGATTAGGGGGTCAAAAGAAGAAAAAGAAACAAATTTGCGGACAAGGGGGGTCCCAGCCGACCGGCCGCCGGTGGCCTGGACCGGCTGGCGCCCCCTGAATTTCCTTCCTCTTTCTTTCGCTTCTTTTCTCTTCCTCTCTTCACGGCTTCCCCAGCCGGTCAGGTCGGCTGCCGGTTGCCTTGGACGGCTGGCGGTTTCTGCCTTTTCCTCCGTCTTCTTCATGCGTCGACTCTTTATGCGCCTTCCCCAGCCGGTCCGGCCGGCTGCCGGTGGGCTTGGCCGGTTGGGGCTCCCTGCTTTTCTTCTTTCTTTTTGTTCGACAATTGGGGGAGGGTATGCGGTCAGGCCGGTGGGCCGGCTGGCGCCTCCTCTTCCTTCTTCTTTCTTCTTTTCTTCTTTGTGTTTAGTTTTGTGACGGTTTCTCGGTTCTCATCCCGTCTTTTCCTTGTCTTGTCATATTCCCTATGAACTGAGACGGAATTAAATAGTATGAGAGTACACGGGATGAGGGCGAAAATACGATAAAACCGACGCTAAACTAAACTAAATACGCCTAAAAATAAAAGAATAAAAAGGGGAAACGGTCTAAAATAATCGTATATTAAGAGGCGCAGCACTATGTGCGTCTGTTTTTGAGTTGGGTTCTGGCTGGCTGTGAAGCCAGAATCACAATCAGTTGGTATATTTACGGTTTATTACTGATCTATAAGTCGAATAAAAGTAATTTAGTTGATTGATTATACTAGATATATCAAAGACGAATATACGGACTACATATGAACGAATCTAACCGTTTAAGACATAATTTGATAGATGACAAAAACACACTAATATTGATTATTAGAGATTTAAGTAAAGAGCTAAATAAATAATATGCAATAAGAATAAAATAAATAATGAAGGACTAAGGAAAGGATTTGAAAACGATTTTGACATAAATCTGACATGAATCTTACATTAGATGAAATACAATACAATAAAAAGACGGGATTAAAATTCCCTCAGACTTACATGTTGACGATACGAGATATGAATTAAAGTTAACGATTTAGCGACAGCTCGACTCGAATGTAAAAAAAGTGCCCTTGTAAAAGGATCGATTGATTAATTAAAATTGATTATTGTTGAGTTGGTCAAATTGGTAGGTCAATGCAATAACGCGACGGGAACCTAAGGAATATGAGCTTACGTGGTCGATTGATCAAGCACGTAGTTGTCAAAATGCTTAGAGCAATGTCTAGAATGCAAAGAGAGAGAAACGAAGGGGCGGAACACTCGAGTGCCTTGAAAGTGTGCACGAACCTCTCCTTATATAGGGAGAAATCCGAAGAGTTTTGGTATAACTCGAACACGGAAAGAAATCTAGAAAATATTCCGGAAACAGGAAAAACTAGCTGGGGAAGTGGCACAGCAGACACTTCGACTCTTGGAAGAGGCGCAGCTCTTGCTGCGTCATTTCCATAGTAGTTTCCTACTTTGAAATAAAGATTTCCGCGTTTCTTTATGGAATTGCGGTAGATTTTGAATTCTTTTCTAAATAAAATACAGGTATATTTTCTTAAAAAGGATAAGTTTCGGAATATTAAAATATCCGGGATATTCTCGAGCGTTCAGGCACGGTTTAAAAAGACGGTTTATAGAAAATGAAGCGGTTTTGACCCGGACTTTAAAATGAATCTAATGGTTGTCAAAACAACCGTATCGGCACGTAAATGACGACCAAGGGGTAGAGACAAGTGTTTGACCTGTCACTTGACGATAAACTTACGAATTGTCATAAATCGTTTCGTTGTACCAAACATGCTGGCCAATCATCACTCGGTGGTTGGCGGAAGTGTTGCAGTGAGTGTCCTCAACAATAGTGTGATCACATAGTTAAATCTCAATAATAGGAATACAAAGGAATGATGAATATTATAGTCAACTGGTCAACATTAATCGGTAACGATTGGCTCACTTGAGTTTGACGTTGTTGTCGTATGTTGGTGGTGATAAGTTGATCCCTTGAGGTCACACAAAAAGGACAATACCCTAATCATGTACATTAATTAATTGTATAGCGATACAGATTAATTAATCCCTTAAATTGAACCAAGTTTAAATTATAAGTGAGAAATATATCTTATTGTAATTTGATTAAATACGATTCATCTTAGTAATCTAATTGTTATATTACTAAGAATACATTATGTTTATGAAACATTTGAGATAAGCAAAATTGGTTGATTATAATTACAAACAGTTGTAGATTATATAAACCAAATACGAGGTGGCCCATTTTATTTACATGTAATTATAAAATATGACTTAAAATGTTCAGTCTAATTTATTTGTTATGAAATTGCATTTAAATTAGTTAAATGCACATTTATAAGCCAAATTACATGTTACATGTCACATGTCTCTTAGTGACAAATGACAAAAGCAAAAATAAAATGGACACCCATTTTGAGAGGTTGCACCGGTTTTTGTAGTGTATATTAGGGTGATTAGTTTTTGTGTATTATTCTAATTGAGAATTAGACACAATCATACACTAGACTAATACCTACACACAACCTAGTGCCTTGTTAAGAACAAATGAAATGGACAACACCACACCCATGTGATGGGTGGGTGGCCGGATCACTCAAGTGAATAAGAGGACAAGTTTTTCCTCTTATTCCTTTACTCAATCTCATTTTTGTATGTTGTATATTTATCTCTCTACAACCTCCATCTCTCACTCAAAAGAAATTAAGAAATTCTTCTTGTGTACTGATGATTGTTTCGTCGTCAATGCAAACATCAAAAATAAACCCTATATAAGTAGTATAAAGGGGTCGAATCCACGAGGATGGAGGGGTCAACTACAAGTTCGATCGAGTCCTATTCTAGCCTAACAAAGGTTGGGTGAGAAGATCAACTAAGAACTAGAAAAAGAAAAAGTAAGTAATCGCTAAATAACAAGGTAAAGACAATTAAGGGAAAAACTAAGGTAAAGGGTTCACCTTAGGGGGATTAATGGGTTAGTCGAGTAATTAACAAAAGGGTAATAAATTCGAGTAGAATTAATTGCTAATGTCTCAACAATTAATAATCTTCAACAAAGCCATCGCATTTGTCTCAAATAACTCATATAAACACTAGTCTAATCATCTCTACCACCGTCGCTTAAGAGATAATCAAACGATACTTGATAAAGTGGGTAACTTTCGTTTACACATTTCATCAAACACCTAGTGTGCATATGGGTAATACTCAAATTATTACCAGAAGTTTACTAATTACCCAACTAATTATCCCACATAATCCTCCCTTAGGCTCCCCCTAAACCCTAGAGGGAAACTACTCACTCATATTATAGGAAATCAAACAACTAAAGGCAAGGAATAGTGAAATGAACATCATGCTATGGAAATGATTAATTCTAACAATCAAAATGACAATTAATTAACTAGAAATAAAATAGATTGCATAAACAACAAAAAGATGAGAAATTTATACCAACAAAGCTTGTATTAATGAATAGGGAGAATGTCTTCACCCAAAATCTTCAATACAAACCCAAAACTATGATAGTTCTACTAAGAAAGACTAGATCTACTAACTTGAATTGAGAAATTAAACTTAATTAAGGAACGATTAGGAGAGTAATTAGTGAGTAATAGAGGTTACAAATTATCTAGGGTTTTGAGCTAAGTGTTCATGCAAAAGCTGCTTACAAATATTAGGGGGAATGTATATATAGGTATCTCGAAAATTAAGAAAGAAAATAGAAGAGATGGCGAAATGCGGAGTTGTGTTCCTGGCCGATCGACCGGCCGCCGGCCCTCTGACCGGCCTGGAGCACATCAGTAGCTTCATTTTTCTCGTCTTCAAAAATTCTCCTAAGTATGAAAAGGGGTCCCGGCCGGGTGCCCGGCCGCCGGCCTCCCACCGGCCTGGAACACCATGACATTCTCAAGTGCTTACTGATGTTGCGCAGGGCGGGTAGTAGACCGGCCGCCGGGTGACCGGCCGGCACTACCTGGGCCATTTCTTCCACTCTCTCTTTTTCATTCTTTGTGGGATTGTGGTCTGGGCCGGATGGCCGGCCGCCGGTCGGAGGACCGGCCTGCGCCACCTGGGTGCTCTCTCACTTTATTCTTCTTCTCATCTCCGAATCCCGACTCATGCAAGGCCTTTATGCTCCAATTTCTTCATTTCCGCCTTAATTCCTACAAATTAAGATCGACATTCATAGCACGGGAAATTGGGAAGCAAAATGCAATCAAGGGCACGCAAATCCGTGTAAACGGACCAAAATAGGGACGAAAATGAGAGGAAAAATGTGACTAATTAAATGCTTATCAAAATTCCCCACACTTAAGACTTACTCGTCCTCGAGTAAGTAAACAAGATTCGAGACCCATAAGTATCCTTATTCAACACTACACTAATACTAAGTCTACTACGTAAACTACTAATAATATCCGACGGTAGGCAATTAACGGGCCTCCTCCGTCCCTTCAACTCACAACGAGATACTCATGAGGTAGAGTACCTCCTTGCAAGGCAAGTAGGGGCTTGCTCAAAATCGCGACGCATCCAAATGATAAGCACGTAGGAACACGACAAAGATGCATCTAACAAAAGAAAAATCACATGCCTCATCCATGTGACGGAAATATCTAAGAGGAAAACCGTCTAAATAATGCATGATCCTTATAAGCCACTAATATCATAAAGCATGGAAAAATATTCGCCTCCTAGCGGTGCAAGTCTAATGAGAATTTTGAACCCCGTCTACTATTTGCTTGGTCAAAAGCGATAAAATGGAAGATGGAAATGAAATCCTCGTGACGTTATTAAGCACAATAGCATATGGAATTCACGTTTCTCAAATAAATGAGATACAAGGATCGTCCCGTCGCACTATGCAACTCAAGGGCAAATGATTCAAGAAGGATAAAAGGAAAATGATATTTGAGTCTAATTGCTTGAAAAACTTTCATTTCAACACTTTTCTTTTTTTTTTTTTTTTTTTTTCTTTTTGAGTTGTCATTTTTGATTTGCAATTTTTGGCATGAAAGCACACGGTTTCCGTCAAGGACACGCGGTCGGAATCAACAATAGGGGTATCCCCACCGTAGTGGCATCGAAAGGGACCCTAGATATGGGTCCACTAGAATCCCTAGAAGTTCCGTTTTGCATTTCCTCGACGAAAACAAGAAAAGATAATAATTGACTCAATATTTTTAGCTTGTTTGATTTGTTTCCTTTGTTGAGCAAAAGTGGAAGAACAATGAATCAAGGTTGGTTGCATAGCAAGAACGGTCACCTAAGAATCCTTTCTACCATCGGAATATTCACATCAATTGAGGTTGTCGAGGTGGAATAAGCGCAAACTCGTGACTCGACATTAGTAGACGGGTCAAAACTCACTAGAAATGCACAACCCAGGGCGTCTAAAATTCCACGATTAAGATGAACACTTTATGAATAAAAAAGTAGCTAAAAGGGACTATGCACATTCAACAAGTTTTCCAAAAAGACAATTATAAAATCATTTTTTCTAAATGCAACTATATGCCATGATGTAATCTAGCATATATACAACCTAAATGCACATGCTCTAACCGGCTATATGACACACAAGCTAATGTTATCTCCTAACAGCACACAAGTGGCACACACGCCAATCAACGAAATTCACAACATCGTCATCAACACATCCCGTCCTCAAGTAAGAAGAAAAGGAGATAAGGGAGAAGAGAAATAGGAAAGATCTCACCAAATCGTCTTCATTTTCCCTTTTTCGTGCCTCTTATGATGTGGGGCACACCTATGGATGAAGATAAGACGAAACACACGACAATATATACAAAATAAACTATATACAAACTAATCTAAACATATTTTTTTTGGAAAATTATCAAATTTTTCGGTTTTTAGGCATTTTTAAACTTTTTTTTTTTTTCAAATATCAACGATATATACAAAAGAGATAAAATCCTCCCCACACTTAAGTTTTACTCGTCCTCGAGTAAGTGACTCAAATATGAAAAGAGGGGAAAAAAGAAAATTAAAACAAGTTTTTGGGTTTTTTTTTTTTTGGAATTTCCTCCCCACACTTAGGTATTTACATGGTGTGAGATGTGAATTCAAAACAAATAACATGTTTTTGGTATTTTGGAAAGTTTTCAATTTTTTTGGGTTTTCGAATAAAATGCAAATGCATGATTCTAGTCTAAATGCTCAAAAGAAATACAATGCAAACTACGCTATATGGATGCAAGACTTAACATGTGACGATATTTTACAAAATTAAATTCTAATGCAAGCCTAAATGAATGCAACTAAATGGATAACTAAACTAGGATTATTACAAGTATCTAAATGCATACAAAAATATAAACATGATGAAGATTTGGATTAAAGGGATTCATACTCAAGGGTGTCCCGCCTCAGGAGAGTCCACTAAAGTCAGTGGATGTAGTATCAAAATGGCCACTACCGGCCTCTGCATAGGACTCATCTACACCCCTGGCTCCCGATCCAGAGCCATCCAAAATCTTGAATCTGGGACCCATCCTATCAAACCACTCGGCATTCTGGGCCGCCGTCTCGGGATCCACCTCCTCCTCATCAACTACCGGTCGAGCAAAAACCGGTGAAGAATAGTAATCATGTTGGACATTAAAGTCCCCAAACACCCCTTGACCCCTGATCATAAACACCCTCGGGCCACATAAAATAGGATGGATGTGGGCCAATTGGCTCCCTATACCCCTCCCTACACCAATTATCATAGGAGGGGTATTGGCCAAGAGCCAAGTCGTAGTACATCATATCCATCCGCTGGGACAAGAACGCTCTCTCCCTAGCTTCCTCCTCTCTCTCCTTGGTCGCCGTCTCTCAATCTCTAGCCGCCGTCTCGGAGGCCAAAGTCATATCGGCCATGAATTTGATCAAGGAAGGATCCAAAGGGGGGTAGCTAGGTGTGGTGGAAGATGATGCCTCGGGTTGGGACGAATGAGGCCAAGGACGCCATTGTTGTTGATGCATAAAGGAGGGGTTCACATAAGGCATGGTAGTAGGAGTGGGGCCTTGGCTTCTCTCCTATAGGTAGTGACGGGGGCAGTGGGATTTTGCCTGAAAGCGGTGATTGGAGCTAATTGTTCTTCCGGGTTATCTTCAAGTGGTGGCGGAGGGTTCTCTTCCTCTAGGGGGAGGAGATAGTGTGCACTATCGGGAACAACTTTCATAGCCGCACTATTCGGGAGAGGAATAGAGTTGCTCCCTCGGACCCTCCAATACATTTTCCCGTCCTCAACTCGCTTCACAACCCACTCAAGCTTCGATGTAATATAATCCTCCGTCAACAAAGAACATCCCCCCAAACACCTCAAATTTCTCTCATCAAGTGCATTTTTGCAAAGGGCATGGGCTATCTTAGTAACAATTCCCCCAATATGGATACCGGTAGGGCTAAATGGATCATTAGACAATTTTTGGAAGTGTAGAGCGACGTGGTGACCAATGTTTACTCCAAATTTACTCAGCTTTTGAAACAAATAAGATGCCAAAATAGAGAGCTCATCGGCCCGGAAATTGTGACACTCCTCTCTCCCAAACAAGGTCCAACCCATAAATCGATGCCAAATCCGAATAGGAGCATTCTGACAAGCATTTGCTGGCTTTTTAGCTCCCTTCTCAACTTCCATCCCCGAGATTGCAGTCCACACATCATTCAAATTAAAATTTTCCGGGACTTTATAAGATTTGTGGAATTTAACACCCAAAACCTTACAAAATTTTTCCAAGGGGAGATTAAAAGCAGTATTCAGGAGGCGAAAAGAAACCATCTTAACCATGCCCGTGTTGCGGTCTTTCTCATGACTAAAAGAACTCAAAAACTCCCATGTAAGACGGGGGTAAGTACGGAAATATTGACCGTAAAGTTCCCCCATCCCTAAACCTTTGAAAAGCTCAAGGGTGACGGTATCAAGGCCGAAATTACGCATAGAATTCCTACAAATGAAACGGGAATGGGGAAGGTTACGGCGCTTGAGACATTGAAACTTACCTCGTGCAATCTCGCTAACGAAGACGACATCCGGAAAGTCGTCATCCGGACCCATTCCCGCTACTACTTGTTGGAGTCGTGCTTCCAACTCCGCCTCAAGTTGGGCCCTAGTTCTCTTCCTTGGTTGTTGTTGAGCCATGGTGAGTTTTTGTGATAGTCAATTGAAATTGGGGAAAATTTGGGAAAAGAAAGAGGTTTTTGATTTGGGGGAAGTTTTTGTGTTGTGTAGTGGGTTATTAGTTAGGTTGAATGTTGGATTGGTGGAGTTTATGGTGGATTTTATGGAGTTTTTGTTGGGTTTTTGAAGAAAGAAAGAGAAAGAAAGAAGGAAGAATGAAGAAGAAGTGAAGAAATAAGGGGCTCGACGGAATTAATTAGGCTACGGGTGAGTTCTGGGCCGGGCTAGGCACCGGCCGCCGGTCGCCCGGCCTGGAACCCAATACAAAAAACTTCGACTTTTTGGCCTTTGAGTAATTCTTGTGTTCAGGTGTTCCCAGCCGGTCGGCACACCGGCCGCCGGTCGACCGGCCAGGAACGCAGTTCAAAAATCTTCAAGTCCAATATCTCAGTGATAATGTGCTCCACGCCGGTCGGCACACCGGCCGCCGGCTGCCCGGCCTGGAACACGGCTCTGAATCCCCAAAAAAACTCAACTCCTATGATTATGTGTCCCAGGTCGGTCGGCACACCAGCCGCCGGCTGCCCGGCCTGGAACACTGCTACTCAATTCTTCAATCTTCAAACTTACCTTCTGGAGTGCTCTGGGTCGGTGATAAGTGAATATTTGTATGGTTTTAACCCCCAATTTAGCTCGGTTTTGTATGTCATTTGTGCTTTGTTAAGCCACTTTATGAGCTAATATCGTCTTCTAGGTGAATTCCTATGTTCTAACCTGTTTTGTAGGGAAAGTGACGTTTCTACGCCCTTTTTCTATATTCCTGAGCATTTGCCTAGAACCCGACGATTTGAAGAAGCAACTTGACCAAGTGAAAGGCATTTCAAGAAGGTTCACTAATTCGAAAGAGAGAAGAAGCAAAGACGGTTTCGTAGTTGTCGGAAGATCAATCAATTAGGCGGAAGAATTCATCGCTTTACATCAAACCCTATCAACAAACCCGACTCAAGAGGTCAAGGGGGATGATGGAAGTCAAGTCAAAGCGAAGGAAGATGAAACGTTAGTCAAAAGCTTCTAGATGACAACTTACCCGATCGGGTAATGTGTGCTACTTCGAGCATTGCGGCTCCTTCATCCTATTTTTGACCTATGTGTTTAATGCCCGACCTCTTCTCCACGAAACCCTAATACTATAAATAGATGCTCTAGCCCTCATATCATATCATCCATCCCTTCACACAACATCTCTTCTCTTCTTACATTTCTCTTTAGTTTAGTTCTTCTTCTTTCTTAGTTTAGTTTAGTTTTAGTTTTCTCTAGTTTAGTTTAGTCTAGTTCTAAGTTTTCTTTAATTGTAGTTGTTCTAGTTGTAATTGGAATTCAAGTTTCCGGGTTTGCATTTCCTATTCAAGTTCTTATTCCATTTCAATCTTTGCTCATCCTTTTCGGTAATCTTTATTCTCGTCTTTACATTATAGTTTCATTTTCTTTTAGTATTTCCTTTATCATGTTTATCATTCTTAGTTTTATAATCTTAGTTTCATTTTCATTGTTAATCATGCATAAGTAGTCACCCTTCTAGGGTGTAGGATAGCCATGTTAGATTAATTAAAAGATGATAATTGGATAAAAGAAATTGTGCCTTTAAAACGTTGTGTCTATGCATGTTTGGATTGTAACGATAGTTATCGATTTTTGGCCAAAATCATTTGACTAGTATGGAATTCTTTTCCAAGGTAGACATACGAGAATTGAATAGACAAAGCATGACATGGTAGATTAAGACCTAGTAAATCGCATAAAAAGCCTGCTAGACCATCTGATCTATGATTGTAATGAACACACCATTATTACGAACGCTCAATGAATTATTTGCATATCCTAAATCCAATTTCATCAATATGTTAATCTACATGTGTGAACCTACTTCCCTAGATTCTTCTCTTTATTGCATTGTTATTATTTAGTAATTAGTGACAAACATTTGCCAATCGTCCAAGGTAGAGTTCTAAACACAACTATTCACAAGTATCTCCCGTCTCCGCGAGATCGACCCCTTACTTCCCTAACTGCATTTATTTGTTGTTAGCCTAGCCAAGGGTTATTTATCTTTGATTAGGGTACGCGACAACCCTGTCAAATTTTGGCGCCGTTGCCGGGGAGCACGGTTTTGTTTATTTGTGATTAGTAGAGTTTTACCTTGTCTTTTTCTTTTTTTTTTCTTTTCTCTTGTCTCGAGGAACACTTGTTCCTTGAGATTTTTCTCACCTTTTCCTTGTAGTGTAGTGACTCTTTTCAAGTAATAGGAATATTTTCTTTCAAAGGGTTTGCTTTATTTTCTCTCAATGACTATCTATTTCCAACCTCCACAATGCGAGAATGAGCCTTTCCATGAATACCTCGACCGATTTTATCGCTATTCTAACCATATTATCTCTCTTGGGTATACCCTTGATGAGACCTACATGAGAGATGTCGTGTTTCATGGAATGCTCATTAAGTGTCGTAGCCTAGCTATGCAATTGAGTGCTGGAAGTTTTTATCAGAAGAGAGGAAAGGAACTTTGGATTTTCTTGGACTTTATGGCATCCCAATCTCTGGATGAAATGCACCGGCGGTTGAGAATCCAAGAGCAAATCAATGAAATCAGGGCTCAACTTCAAATACTCAAAGGGCAAAAGGAAGAACCCACGTTTAAAATTTGTAAGCCAATCAATTTTCCTTATGCTTTTTCAGCCCCCCCATGTGAGTCTATTTTCTCCTGTGCTTTTTCATGTCCCCCATGTGAGTCTAATTCTCCCCAATCATACGAATTAATAGATGACGATGATGATGGTCCAACCTTTTCTATTGAAAGTCACTCTAGTGTCGTTCCATTTGACAATTTTGAGACCCCCATTATTGATATTAACCATATGGTAGTCGAGACTTTAGACAAGGATGTTGTTAAGCCCATTTGTGACTCCAATGGAGAGTTGTCGATCGAGTCATCAGATTTCTTTGAAAATCCTTTCGCTAGGGATATTCCAGATTTATTTGAAAACGATAATGGGTTTTGTGAACCTAGCCTTGAAATTAAGTGGGATCAACCACCCATTTTTGATTCCCAATCCTTTGATTCACCCTACCCCCAATTAGAGTCCACTAATGATATTTTGGGAACTAGTTGTTTGTTCCATGATCTTAAACATTTCACTCCATCTCTCACTGACGAGTGGAGCAGCTCAGTGGTCATCTATGAAGTTTGTCATGCGCACAATGATAAGATATATCAATTCTTACCTTCAATATTTCATGCCTATATCTTGTCAATTGCTTACATATGTTTTTGTATAGCTCATGCGCAGGTATATGATCAACTTCTAAGGGCATTGACATGCTTTTTAAGGCACAAAGAATGATTTTCATTAATAAAGAGTCTAGCAAGACATTTAAATTGCGCTTCTCGGGAGGCAACCCGTGTTCCTTTTCTTTTTGCATTTTTATTTTTGTATTCCTTTTTTCATTGTTAGGATTTATTTTGCAGATGAAAGAGTTTTTGAAGAATCTATAAAGACCTTCCTTGTCAAGTCCAAAAGACTAGCTTGGGGGAGTCCGCGCTGACTAGTAAGCTTCACTCTTCTTTCATTTTTCCTTTTCCCCATTAAGCATCTCATTGCATATTTTGTCTTTGTGCTCACATTGAGGACAATATGATGTTTAGCTTGGGGGAGGGATTGCATTTTCCCATTTTGCATTTTAGTTGATCATTTTTCAAATTTTGAATAAAAGAAAGAGAAGATTTTAGGGGATTGCATTTTCCCATTTTGCATTTTAGTTGATCATTTTTCAAATATTGAATAAAAGAAAGAGAAGATTTTAGAGAGAAATTTAAAAAATTTCTGAACACAATTGAATGCTTTTCATGCTTTGCTTGCTTGTTTACTTAGCTATCATGTTACATTTCCCAAACTTAGAGCTTTCAAAAGATAATGGTTCAATATTTATTGAATTTTGCATACATGGGGAAGTCTTGTACATAGTAGGCATGGAATGAATCTATAGATGAGTACGCTTGATCTTGACATTTGGCAAGTTACATATATTGTAAGGTAGGACCTCCTTAGACTGGTACATCTATACCCAGTCTCAATTAGGTGTGTAGTTCTCCTTGTGATGTGTGTCATGTCAAAACGCATAAGTATGGTTCTCATTTCATTTCTATAAGCATTGCATTCATGATTCACTAAGATTTGAAGCCTTTTTCACTTTAATTTGCCCCTCAAAATAAGCCCCTTCATACAAATGTTTCACAAAATAATAGATACAAATAAAAACTGCCCACCTTTTGAGCTAGTAGCTAGACTATGGTGTATGGGTGCTCTTTTGAGAAGATTTTGTTCCTTGATGTCAAAGTGAATTTGGAAGAACGGAAAAGTTCAAGAAGTGAAGTTGTGTTCAGAAAAGAAAAATAAAATAGAAAAATGAAAAAATTGGAAAAGAAAAAAAGGAAAGAAAAAGAAATAAAAGAAGTTGTGAGTATCTCCTCAAAATGTCAAGTCAATATTCAAAAGGAGTTTACCCTTGTGTTTCGTGTGTAATAAGCCAATTTGTTGCTTTTAGGCTTCGTCTTCTGGGAAATTGATCGAAAGTTTGGATTGAGTATTCATTTATCATTGGTCAGTTGCTAGCTCATTCTAACCTTCACATGACCATAACTATTTGTCCACCTTTCACCCATTTCCCAAAGCCTTCTTCATCTTTTTCGGCTTCTTTTCTATGTGCATTGTGATCTTTGACTTGTGTTTTGAATTGTTTACCATATTAGACTGCGGACACATTTTCATAAGTCGTAGATAGGTGAGTGTATCAAAAACATTTACACATAAAGAAATCACCTTTTACATGCAATGAGTGTTCGAGTGTGTCGTGAGAGTCCATTTGTCAAAAGATCATGCAAGAGCCGAAAATTCTATAGTGAAATTCTTTGTGCTACGCCGTTATGTAAATCTCAGCCATGTTTATGTATCATTCTTGCCCACGTTGTTTTTGGGTTATGATTCATTATGTTTCCAAAGCTTTATGCTGAGATTTGTTTCCTGATGGTGTAGTAACCAACGCTTGCAACCTTGTCCTGGTATTGTTTGTTATGTTTGCTTGAGGACAAACAAAGGTTTAGCTTGGGGGAGTTTGAAAAGTGAATATTTGTATGGTTTTAACCCCCAATTTAGCTCAGTTTTGTATGTCATTTGTGCTTTGTTAAGCCACTTTATGAGCTAATATCGTCTTCTAGGTGAATTCCTATGTTCTAACCTGATTTGTAGGGAAAGTGACATTTCTACGCCCTTTTTCTATATTCCCGAGCATTTGCCTAGAACCCGACGATTTGAAGAAGCAACTTTGCCCAAGTGAAAGGCATTTCAAGAAGGTTCACTAATTCGAAAGAGAGAAGAAGCAAAGACAGTTTCGTAGTTGTCGGAAGATCAATCAATTAGGCGGAAGAATTCATCGCTTTACATCAAACCCTATCAACAAACCCGACTCAAGAGGTCAAGGGGGATGATGGAAGTCAAGTCAAAGCGAAGGAAGATGAAACGTTAGTCAAAAGCTTCTAGATGACAACTTACCCGATCGGGTAAGTGTGTACCCGATCGGGTATGTGTGCTGCTTCGAGCATTGCGGCTCCTTCATCCTATTTTTGACCTATGTGTTTAATGCCCGACCTCTTCTCCACGAAACCCTAATACTATAAATAGATGCTCTAGCCCTCATATCATATCATCCATCTCTTCACACAACATTTCTTCTCTTCTTACATTTCTCTTTAGTTTAGTTCTTCTTCTTTCTTAGTTTAGTTTAGTTTTAGTTTTCTCTAGTTTAGTTTAGTCTAGTTCTAAGTTTTCTTCAATTGTAGTTGTTCTAGTTGTAATTGGAATTCAAGTTTCCGGGTTTGCATTTCCTATTCAAGTTCTTATTCCATTTCAATCTTTGCTCATCCTTTTTCGGTAATCTTTATTCTCGTCTTTACATTATAGTTTCATTTTCTTTTAGTATTTCCTTTATCATGCTTATCATTCTTAGTTTTATAATCTTAGTTTCCTTTTCATTGTTAATCATGCATAAGTAGTCACCCTTCTAGGGTGTAGGATAGCCATGTTAGATTAACTAAAAGATGATAATTGGATAAAAGAAATTGTGCCTTTAAAACATTGTGTCTATGCATGTTTGGATTGTAACGATAGTTATCGATTTCTGGCCATAATCATTGACTAGTATGGAATTCTTTTCCAAGGTAGACATACGAGAATTGAATAGACAAAGCATGACATGGTAGATTAAGACCTAGTAAATCACATAAAAAGCCTGCTAGACCATCTGATCTATGATTGTAATGAACACATCATTCTTACGAACTCACAATGAATTATTTGCATATCCTAAATCCAATTTCATCAATAATGTTAATCTACATGTGTGAACCTACTTCCCTAGATTCTTTTCTTTATTGCATTGTTATTGTTTAGTAATTAGTGACAAACATTTGCCAATCGTCCAAGGTAGAGTTCTAACCACAACTATTCACAAGTATCTTCCGTCTCCCCGAGATCGACCCCTTACTTCCCTAACTGCATTTATTTGTTGTTAGCGTAGCCAAGGGTTATTTATCTTTGATTAGGGTACGCGACAACCCCTATCAGTCGGTCTGGGCACCGGCTGCCGGTTACCCGGCCTGGAGCACTTATACCTTATTCTCCTTACCTTCAAGTTCACTACAAAAATTCCCTAAATCACCCACAATCTCGACTCAACCCACATTTCCCCAATGATACGGTGTAGAACCAAACCCGACTACAATTGTTTCAAACCTACCTAAGACTTCTTCCAACGACTAAATACCCGAGTACACAATCTCAAATCTTCACAACTACTCCTAAAATGCATGCTATATACAAAAAATTGGTGGTTATTGTGGGACTTCACCAAACCTATCAAAGCATAAGAACTTTACAAGCAAGTCTCTTCCTCGGGAAGTGGATCCCCAAGAAAGAGTACTTCAACCATTCCTTTCTCATCTCCATCAAAGTATCTCTTTACTCTATGCCCATTTACTTTGAAATTACCACCCTCTTCACTCCAAAGTTCAAAAGCTCCATGAGGTGATATGTCAATAACTTTGAAGGGCCCCGACCATCTCGACCGTAGCTTCCCCGGAAACAATTTGACCCTAGAATTATAGAGTAAGACTTGATCACCCACTTTTATATCTTTATCAACCAATTTGGCGTCATGCCATTTCTTCGTTTGCTCTTTGTAAATCTTTGAGCTCTCGTAGGCATCAAGTCTTAGCTCTTCAAGTTCACTCATTTGGAGAAAACGTAGCTCTCCGGCCATGTCGATGTCAAAGTTCATTTCCTTTAAGGCCCACCATGCCTTGTGCTCCAACTCGATTGGCAAGTGACAAGCCTTGCCATAGACAAGCTTGTAGGGAGTTGTGCCGAGGGAAGTTTTGAAGGCGGTACGAAGGGCCCATAGCACATCGGGGAGCTTTTGAGACCAATCCTTTCTACTTTTGCTAGTGGTCTTCTCCAAGACGGCTTTTATTTGACGGTTTGATACCCCTACTTGCCCACTTTTTTTAGGGTGGTAGGAAAGAGCGGTCTTGTGAGTGACACCATGAGAAGAAAGCAAGATCTTGAAAGTCCTCTTCCTAAAGTGCGAACCCCCGTCACTAATCACCACTCTCGGGGTCCCAAATCTCGGAAAGATAGTGTTTTTGAAGAGCTTGATAACAACTTTAGCATCATTTGTTGGGGTAGCCACGGCTTCAATCCACTTGGACACATAGTCCACCGCAACCAAAATGTACTCATTCCCACAAGAGTTTGGGAATGGTCCCATGAAGTCAACTCCCCAACAATCGAAAAGCTCAATCTCAAGAATATTGTGAAGGGGCATCTCATTTCTTTGGCTTATGTTCCCCGTTCTTTGACATCGATCACAAGATTTGACAAAATAATGGATATCCTTGAACATAGATGGCCAAAAGAAACCACCTTGTAACACCTTTGCAATGGTGCGAGATGTACCAAGGTGGCCCCCATAGGCCGAATTGTGAATCCGATCGACTATTTCCATTCCCTCTTCCCTCGGAACACATATTCTAAACATGCCATCACCACACTTGCGAAAAAGATGAGGGTCATTCCAAAAGTAACGTTTGGAATCATGCTTTAATTTCCTTCTAGCTCTAGCATCTACCTCTTCCGGAATGAACCCGCTCACAATGAAGTTCGCCAAGTCCGCAAACCATGGTGATTTACCACTAATCATCATCAAACTATCTTCTCTCAACCACTCATTGATCGGGCCACTCTCATCCTTCAACCCATGATCTTCGGTAGTCAATCTAGATAGGTGGTCGGCAACAACATTTTCCGCCCCCGCCTTGTCTCTAATCTCCAAGTCGAACTCTTGAAGTAATAGAACCCACCTCAAGAGCCTTGGCTTTGCATCTTTTTTCACCAACAATTGTCTCAAGGCGGAGTGATCCGAGTAAACAACTACCTTAGAACCAATAAAGTATTGCCGAAATTTTTCCACGGCATGAACAATGGCTAACATTTCCTTCTCTGTCGTAGAGTAATTGACTTGGGCTTGATCTAGAGTCTTGCTAGTGTAGTAGATTACATGGTGCCTCTTGTCCTCAACTTGGCCAAGTACCGCCCCGACCGCATAATCGGAGGCGTCACACATAACTTCGAAGGGAAGGCTCCAATCCGGTGAGCGGATTATGGGAGCTGTCACAAGGGCCTCCTTCAACCTACAAAAAGCACTCAAGCAAGATTCATCAAATACAAATGGGGTGTCCTTGAGAAGAAGAGAATTTAAAGGCTTGGCAATTTTAGAAAAATCTTTGATGAAACGTCGGTAAAAGCCCGCATGGCCTAGAAAGCTCCTCACTCCCTTCACATTTGTAGGGGGTGACAAGTTTTCTATCACCGAAACCTTAGCCATATCAACTTCTATCCCTCTCTTAGACACTATGTGACCAAGCACAACCCCCTCCTCCACCATAAAGTGGCATTTCTCCCAATTTAGGACGAGGTTGTGCTCCTCACATCTTTGCAAAACATTAGACAAATTCAATAACCCAAGATCAAATGAGTCCCCATGGACACTAAAGTCGTCCATGAAGACCTCCATACTCTTCTCAAGAAAATCGGCAAAAATTGCCGTCATACATCTTTGAAACGTCCCCGGAGCATTACAAAGCCCAAAGGGCATCCTCTTATAAGCATAAACTCCAATGGGACAAGTGAAGGTTGTCTTCTCTTGGTCTTCCGGGTGTATGGGTATTTGGAAAAACCCGGAATAACCATCGAGAAACGAATAGTAAGAATGCCCCGCTAACCTTTCAAGCATTTGGTCAATAAAGGGGATGGGGTAGTGGTCTTTGAGGGTGGCGGCATTTAATTTGCGATAATCAATGCACATCCGCCACCCGGTCACGGGCCTAGAAGCTAAGAGAGTCCCATCCTCTTGTTCCACCATAGTTACCCCTCCTTTCTTGGGCACTACATGGACGGGACTCACCCAAGAACTATCGGTTATTTGGTAGATAATCCCGGCCTCTAGCAACTTCATCACCTCATTTTTCACCACTTCCGCCATCTTAGGGTTCAACCGACGTAGCCCATCTACCTTAGGTTTGCTACCCTCCTCCAAGACAATTCTATGCATGCAAAGATTAGGACTTAAACCTTTGATATCATCAATGCTATATCCAAGTGAGCCCCTATGAGTTTTCAAGATTTTCAAAAGTTCAAGTTCTTGGTCCTCACTCAAATTAGCATTGATGATAACGGGATAAGTCTCTCCCTCACCTAAAAAAGAGTACTTAAGTGAGGGAGGTAAGGGCTTTAGTTGTACCTTTGGAGGGAGAAGGCCCTCCACCTTCTTCAAGAGCTCATCATCTATCTCATGGTCATCTCCCATCTCCTCATCATGAGTGCCACTTGTAGAGCTTCTTCTTCACATTTCTCTTCTTCATGCACCCTTTCAACCACTTCCTCTATGACTTCTACCGAGCAAGCTTTGTGAAACATTGGTCCCTTCACTAGATGAGGAAGATTAAATTCAAGGGTTTCGTTCCCCACCCTAAAGGTTAGCCGCCCTTCCCTCACATCAATGAGGACTCCTCCGGTAGCCAAAAAGGGCCTACCGAGGATGATGGGAGTGTGGCTATCCTCCGGGATATCTAGGACAACGAAATCCGTGGGGAATCAAAAATTTACCAACTTTAACGGGTACGTCCTCAAGCACACCCAAAGGTTGCTTAACGGACCTATCCGCTAGTTGTAGAGTCATAGAAGTGTGGGTTAAACTATCAAGCCCAATTCTTTTAGCAATAGTTAAGGGAATGACACTTACACTTGCACCGTTGTCACATAATGCCCTTGAAATCATGACTCCCCCTACAACACAAGGGATAGAGAAACTTCCGGGGTCCCCAAGCTTTTTTGGCATTTTGAAAGAGTTAGGATTAATGAGGAGAGCACTACACTCCGCCTCCATAATCATAACATCTTGGGTACCCAAAGTCCTCTTGTGAGTCAAGATGTCTTTTAAAAATTTTGAGTAAGTGGGCATGTTTAATATAACATCGGTGAAAGGTAAGGTCACTTCAAGTCCCTCAAGTATTTTTCTAAATTGGGTGAACTTGAAGTTTTCCTTAGTTTTCAATGCTCTAGAGGGGTAGGGGATATCGGAAACAACAAGTGGAGAACTAGAAGATACCTTTGGAATGGGAGTTTTCTTGGTTACCTTAGCTCTTGCTATTGGTTGTACCTCTACTCCTTCATCATCGGCATCCTTGATCATCTCCTCCTCATAAGGCATAATTTCGATTTACCCATCTTCTCCCTCTTTGGGTTGATCATCTTCACCCTTGCCATCATCTTTTAACTCCAAGGTAGGAGTCAAAATGGGCTCTTCGGTTTCATCACCCTCCTCAACATGCTCTTCATTTGGAATTTCATCATTCATCATATCCATGTAGGGGTTATCGAGCACAAGTCAACTCCTCAAAGTCACCGCACATGCTTGGTGACTTGACGAAGCATCCTTGGAGCTTTTCCCTTGAGCAAGTAGACCTCCCGGAGGCCTTTGAGGATTGTTCAAAGCTTGAGAAGCTAACCTAGCTTCCAATTCTCTCACCTCTTTCTTGTGAGCATTGGTGACATTTTGCAAGGCCAAGTTGTTTTGAATTTCCATGTTCTTAACTAGTTGCAAAACATCACTCATAGAAGGTTCATTCTCTTGGTGAGGTTGGTTTGTTAAAGGGAGGGCAAATGCATAGTCATTCCGACTACTTGAACCTTGATTGTTGTTTCTTTGATTGTTAAAGTTTCCTTGTTGGTTGTTATTGAAATTTCCTTGTTGTCCTCTTGAACCTTGACCATTGAAATTTGGTCCTTGATTGTTGTTGAAATTTGACCCTTGGCCTTGGAAAGATTGATCGGGGACCCCTTGAGTTGCTTGATTGTTTTGGTTGCCTTGGTAAAAATTACCTTGGCCTTGGTTGTTGAAGTTTGGGTTCCCTTGGTTTTGGTTCCAATTTCCTTGACCTTGATTCCAATTACCTTGGTTTTGAAAGTTACCTTGGTTATTGTAACCTTGATCATTGAAGTGTTGATTTTGGAATTGGTTGGATCCTTGGCCTTGTTGAGAGTTGTTGAATTGATTATTGTAGTTTCCTCTTGAAAATTGACCTCCCCCTCTAGGTTGGGAAAAACCCGGAGGGTTGGAAGTTTGAGTTTGTGTGTGTTGAGGGTTTAACACATTTTGACTTTTGTAACTCATGTTTGGGTGACTTTTCGAACCCGGTTGATAGAATTTAGAGTTCGGGTTGTAAGCACCTTGGTTTTGGTAGGGAGGCCTTGAGGGTCGTGGGTTGTTGTTGACCCCTTGAAATGCATTCACATGTTGATAGTCATTTCCTCCTTCATTGTTGTATGATACATTATTCCCACAAACTTCAAAGGTGTGTCCATACCCATTGCAAATTTCACAAGTAGGGGTTTGATAAGCTTCCACCATAGGCAGTGCATAAGACCCACTAGCTTCATTCACATGATGGCCTTGACTTTGATTTTGAGCCTTTTGAAGCTCAGCAAAACCCTTAGTAAAAGTTTGTGTGAGCAAATCAATCTTGGCATTGGTATCCGCATTTGAAAAGTTCTCACTTGGGTATTTAGAACTCCTCCTCAAGCTATTTCCGCTAGTACCATAGCTAGACTCCGACTCAACCATTTTCTTAATCAATGCCGCCCCTTGTTGGTCATTCCAATGATCGAAACTCCCCCCCGCGGAAGCATTCACCATAGCCTTGGTTTGAGGGAGAAGAGTTTGATATAATGTTTGAGTGACATACCAATCCGCAATGCCATGATGAGGGAAACAGGCAAGTAGATCAATGAATCGATCCCATGCTTCTCCCAAGGATTCTCCATCCTCTTGTTGGAAGGTAGTTATCTCATTCCTTAGCATTACCGTTTTGGAGGCGGGGTAGTACTTGCTTAGAAACTCCTTAGCTAAGGCATCCCAAGTAGTAAAAGTGTTTGGAGCATGGTTATTCAACCACCTCTCCGCCCGGTCTTTAAGAGAAAATGGGAACAACATTAGATAAAGGGTTTCTTCGGGCACACCATTCCTCTTCATGATTGCCACTCTACTTTTGAATTTCCTCAAGTGGGCATGAGCATCCTCATCGGGAAGGCCTCCAAAGCTATCCCGCTTAATCGAACTCATTTGAGCCGGGTGTATCTCAAAGTTATTTGGGGCCAAGACACCGAAATTGATAGGAGATTGGGTATAACCATGATTGGGTCGGTTACGGTCACGTAAAGTCGTCATTTGTGGTTAATTTTGTTGTTGAGGTATTGTAGGTGGTGTATTTTGTAGTGTATTGTAGAAGGCGTTTTCGAATATGGGTTCAATGGTGTCGTTTTGTGGGTGATCGGTTGTTGGAGTGGATGTAGAAGCAATAGAAGTATTGGCTTGTTGACGGCTAACCGTTCTTGAATTCCTAACCCGAGCAAGTGTATTAGCTCGTAGAGTGCTAAACAACCTTTCGGGCTCCGGATGGCTACAGAACAACCCTTCACCCCTAGGCATGCACTCAAAGCAACTCAAAAACAAGTTAGACTCCTAGTGTGTTTTTGGGCACACTAGGGAAAGACAATAATGCAAGGCACTCTATAAATAATCTAACAACTAAATACCAACAAAAACAACAAGTAACTTGGCTAAATCTAAGACACAAAACAAACTACGAGTTTCCTTACGCCATCCCCGGCAGCGGCGCCATTTGATGATTGTTTCGTCGTCAATGCAAACATCAAAAATAAACATTATATAAGTAGTATAAAGGGGTCGAATCCACGAGGATGGAGGGGTCAACTACAAGTTCGATCGAGTCCTATTCTAGCCTAACAAAGGTTGGGTGAGAAGATCAACTAAGAACTAGAAAAAGCAAGTAATCGCTAAATAACAAGGTAAAGACAATTAAGGGAAAAACTAAGGTAAAGGGTTCACCTTAGGGGGATTAATGGGTTAGTCGAGTAATTAACAAAAGGGTAATAAATTCGAGTAGAATTAATTGCTAATGTCTCAACAATTAATAATCTTCAACAAAGACATCGCATTTGTCTCAAATCACTCATATAAACACTAGTCTAATCATCTCTACCACCGTCGCTTAAGAGATAATTAAACGATACTTGATAAAGTGGGTAACTTTCGTTTACACATTTCATCAAACACCTAGTGTGCATATGGGTAATACTCAAATTATTACCAGAAGTTTACTAATTACCCAACTAATTATCCCACATAATCCTCCCTTAGGCTCCCCCTAAACCCTAGAGGGAAAATACTCACTCATATTATAGGAAATCAAACAACTAAAGGCAAGGAATAATGAAATGAACATCATGCTATGGAAATGATTAATTCTAACAATCAAAATGACAATTAATTAACTAGAAATAAAATAGATTGCATAAACAACAAAAAGATGAGAAATTTATACCAACAAAGCTTGTATTAATGAATAGGGAGAATGTCTTCACCCAAAATCTTCAATACAAACCCAAAACTATGATAGTTCTACTAAGAAAGACTAGATCTACTAACTTGAATTGAGAAATTAAACTTAATTAAGGAACGATTAGGAGAGTAATTAGTGAGTAATAGAGGTTACAAATTATCGAGGGTTTTGTGCTAAGTGTTCATGCAAAAGCTGCTTACAAATATTACGGGGAGGGTATATATAGGTATCTCGAAAATTAAGAAAGAAAAAAGAAGAGATGGCGAAATGCGAAGTTGTGTTCCTGGCCGATCGACCGGCCGCCGGCCCTCTGACCGGCTTGGAGCACATCAGTAGCTTCATTTTTCTCGTCTTCAAAAATTCTCCTAAGTATGAAAAGGGGTCTCGGCCGGGTGCCCGGCCGCCGGCCTCCCACCGGCTTGGAACACCATGACATTCTCAAGTGCTTACTGATGTTGCGCAGGCCGGGTAGTAGACCGGCCGCCGGGTGACCGGCCGGCACTACCTGGGCCATTTCTTCCACTCTCTCTTTTTCATTCTTTGTGGGATTGTGGTCTGGGCCGGGTGGCCGGCCGCCGGTCGGAGGACCGGCCTGCGCCACCTGGGTGCTCCCTTATTTCATTCTTCTTCTCATCTCCGAATCCCGACTCATGCAAGGCCTTTATGCTCCAATTTCTTAATTTCCGCCTTAATTCCTACAAATTAAGATCGACATTCATAGCACGGGAAATTGGGAAGCAAAATGCAATCAAGGGCACACAAATCCGTGTAAACGGACCAAAATGGGGACGAAAATGAGAGAAAAAATGTGACTAATTAAATGTTTATCATGTACTTATACTACTAATATCATTACTAAGAGTAGTAATATATCTATTAGTTCATAATAAGGGAGTCTTGAATGTTATTCTAGTGTTGTAATATTTAAGAGATTAAGGGTAGTCTTGGTTCTACTAATAGGAGTGTTCTTATACTAAGAACTTAGAAGATCATCCTCTTCATATTAGCTCAAGAACAATATTTGAAAGGAGTTCATATATCCATTTCTATATAAGCAATGTAAGGAAATTGTTTCTTCTTATTCTTTTATTATGCATGCATAAGATCTTTTATAGTTTAAGAGTAAACTATTCATAAGATGATATTATAATTGTCTAATATTGAGTTTAAGAAACTTACAAGTGGTATCAGAGCTTTGGTTGTTGCATGCATAATCGATTTATAATTTTTTCGAGTTAATGTAACTTAAAGAAAAATGGTAATTTGTGTTTTATAAGATAAAATCACAAAATAATTTTAATGTCAATATATTCTGGTCCTAATATGATTTTAGGTCATTTTGATGATTTATGGAAATTTATATTGCTCAAATATGATTTTTAGTGTTTTTATTACATTTTAATGAGTAAAATGATGTTTAAAATGCTAAAAATAGTTAGACATATCTTCTGACCATGAAAGATTTACAAGATATCACACATGTATTTTACTTACTTTATTTAATATTTCGTGTGAAGTGGACTTATTTATAACTATTTATAATTTTTATATGATAAAAATTGAATAAATGAAGGTCAAATGGTTAAAAACAGTTCCGCTTCGAATATGACCATGATATTTTAGTATGTTGTCACATGAATGTCAGCCAGACTAGAAAATTTGAAACTAATGTAAATTTGTCTAGCACGATATATGAATTTTTAATGTAAAAATGGCATAAATAGTGACTTATTTAGCAAATATAGCTAAAATAAATTTCATGTCATGCGAAAATTGTTATTGGTTGTATAAATGTCCCAAAATGCAGATATAAAGTTGAAAATTTAATTTGATTAATTTCCACATGTTTTATGTATTTTATTTGATAAAACCAATAAAGCGCAACCGATGTTTCTCAAAATCCATTCGAAATTTTTAACTTTCATTTTTTACATTATGAGTGTCATGGAAATGTTCCAGAATGTACAAAATATTAAAATTCAAATTTTGAAATTATTGTAATTAAATTTGGATTTATTTCATTAAAATATGATTTTAAAGTCTATTTTTGAGCAATTACATAACAACAAGTTGAATTATTGTCAAAAATTGAGTGATGACTAAATTTTGAGTCCTAAATCAGTTGAGATAATTAAATTGGAATTAAATATGATTTAAGTATTGTTTGGTGATTTTAAAGTGTTATTATCACGCATTTCCGTAAAACCGGGTTATGTACGATACAATCTTTAAATAGGGCGATTTGGCATTTGAAATGAGCATGTTTGATACATATTATAATGCTGCATTTTTATTTATGAATGTCATATTTTGGTTTATGTAATTTGGAATTGTGTAATTTTATCCTTGTATGGGCTTAGTTTTAATCGATATTGCCCGAAATGTACGGGAATATTTGATTCGGTTGTAATTTAATGTGATCTCGTATCACTTTTATTTTAAAATTTTAATTTTACAAATGTATAATAGAAAAGCTATGTAATTTTATTATATTTTGTAATTATTTTTATTACGGAGTTTCCTAAAGACAGTGCCATTCGGAAAGGCGTTCCGAAAGAGACGGTGTCCTTGGGAGGCGTGCTTATGAAGTTCAAGGGACCAAAGGAGTTAGTTTCCGAATTTGTAATAGATTATATGATTTTCTATTCTTGGAAAGGCCATACTAGGAATTTTATCTTTATGCTTGCATTTTATTTAACATGTTTGCATGCATTGCCAAATCGCCATAACATGACATGCATATTTTATCGAGTATTCGACCGTGTCAACTAAAATTATCGTTAATTCATCAATTTAGTTCACTTAAACGAGATAGATAATAAATTGACATGACCTCTCATAATAAATAATTGAGATCAAGCTTTACCAAATAGTAGAACCCATGAATCCCAATTTCGCAAGGAAGTAGGCTCGGCTTACCGGGGTGTTAAACTTGTTAAGTTGGGTAAGTGGGGTAATAAAGGCTATTACTTCAAAATTTGGATTGAGCTAACGGAAGTATTCGCGACCGTAGCCGCATGTGTTCCGGGCTTAAGATAAATATTAAAGTAATATTATCGACCGAAAGTTCTAATGTAAAATCAATTCAAGAGTTAATCCACCGAATTATGTTAATGAGGGATGAATCGGCTCACCGTGCCCAAGTTGATATGAATTTGGATCTTGGAATCATTTATAATAGTTGGGTAGAGGTCACTATTTAAATGTTAAAACTTGTTTAAAATGTTTACTAGTATTTAGAATGATAAATGTTGACATTTCCTTTATGTCTAAAATTTGTAGTTAACTTTGTACAATCGCAATGGCTAGTTCATCCAACACGACAACCATTAACGCTCCAACTCTCACAAATGTCTCATGGCTTCGATCCTTCATGGATCGATGTAAGATAGAAAAGAATGGCGCTAATTTCGTCGATTGGGATGCGAAACTCCACTTGGCCGCGGAGGGTGACGACAAGCTTTGTTACCTTACCGAGGCCTCTCCCACCGCACCTAACGAAACATCAACTGTCGGCGCAAGGCAAGCCTATGAAGCTTACCATAAAGAGTCCGCCGCAATCAAAAATGTTTTAGTCTTCTCGATGGAGGCCGATCTCCAAAGGAGTGCCATAAAGATGAGCATGGCCTATGATATCTACACAAAGCTTGTGACCATGTTTTCACAAGCTCCTAGGATCATAAAATATGAGACGACTTTCGCGTTTTTCGACATGAACCTAAAAGAGGGCCAAAACGTTAGCCCTCATGTACTCAAATTGATTGAGCATGTTGAGACTCTTAAATTGCAAGGGGTGACTATTCCCGAACAACTCGTTATCGACCGAGTTTTACATTCTTTAGGGAAAATCAAATCTTATGTGCAGTTTAGCTTAGGGTAAACTACAATATGCAAAACATGATAACCTCTCCTCATGAAGTGCACAAGATGCTTGTGCAAGCCGAGAGAGACACGGGGCTAAATGTTAGCACTTCCAAGGATGTGCTCCATATTAATAGCAAGAGTATGGGGAAGTTCAAGAAAAGTGCTAGCAAGGGGAAGAAACCCTCCACCTACAAAGGCAAGGGAAAAGCTATTGAGAATAACTCACCCAAGCCCAAGAAGGGTGCCTCCTATGAGGACAAATGCCATTATTATAATGGCATAGGGCATTGGAAAAGGAATTGCCCTAAATATCTAGGAGATATCAAAGCAAAAGGTTCTTTCAGTAGGTAAATATTTATCCCTATCATTTATGTTATGATCTCAACTTTGGTATAAGATAAGAGTTGTGATTCTTACCATTTTTAATTGTAATAATTAGGGCATCCTAGCAAGGATAAAGGAAAGGACAAGCAAGCCTAAAAAGGCTCTTCAAGGGAGCTAAAGTAGCCACCCATGGTTGAAGACCTATGGAAGCTTGGCCTTATTTAGTGTTGTCTTCCTTTTGGGATGTATTATGAGAAATTGGTTTTTAGAACTTTTTATTTCCTTGTTGGACATGGAAGTTTGTTTAATTTTCAAGAACAATTGTTGTAATTGAATATTTGGTGACTTGGTTTTCAACTCACGTCACTTGGTTTGTTGAAACTTTATCGTTCTAAAATTATCATTATACACTACTTGCACTAATAACGTTAATTGTATCGACTCAAATTGATCATATTAGTATTATGATGATTGGATCATTATAATAAGTTCAAAAGCTAAGAATTCGATTCTCACTTTGAAAGATCAATTGCTAAGTCAAATTGAGTTATTGAACTCAAAGTAGGGAATCTACCAAACCAATTGTCCACACCACTTATAAGGATAGTATATGACATGAATATGAGTTCACCTCTTTAGCTTATAGAAGTAGTCTATCTCGAAGTTAAGATTTGATGTCTTTACAATAAAGTCTTTAGTAGATCACTTAAGGTCATGTTGTGCTACTTCTACCCCCCCTCACGAGTATGAATACAAAATTATTTGTGGCTCATAAAGCTATCTTTAAAGAAAATAGTTTTTTTTTTTTGGTGAAATGTAAGAATCTATCATAATCAAATCAAATATTACAATCCATATTGTTTTGATCAAACAACATCATAAAGAACACCATCACAATTTTATTAACATCAAACTATTAAGCCAATCAAGTTCTCTTCTATATATAATACGGTTGAGCTTAGCTTGGACTCTACTCCTCACAATCCTCCTTGTATCTTCTAGCACCAATGAAGGCATCTGCAAACTTCCTTCAATTCTTGCTCTATTTCTTTGCTTCCATATGGCATAAAAAATGGCCATAAAAGCACTTCCAAGGACAGCTTTCTGAAACTTCGACTTCTGGGTTTGATAGATCAATCCATTACCTGAGTATAAGGGATCTGAACTTGACAAAACTGAGCCATTCCTTGCAGTAACCTCAGACTATAAGGACATTCCTGGAACAAGTAAGTATGATCTTCCCTTGCATTACCACAGAGTACGCAGACATCATCAGTACATCAGCCAATATCAAACAACTTTGCTTTCACCTGGAGAGCCTCCCTCTTCATGAGCCAACCAATAAACTGATGCTTAGGGCTGCACCAATCATTCCAGACATACTTTGCCCATGCCACTTCCTGGACTTTGTTCCTCAAAAGCTCATAACCATTGCTAACAGAGTAGCCATTAGCATTTGCTATCCATTGGTCAGCACAATAACCAATAGCTAGAACATCCCTAACTCTACAAACAGACTTCCAACCTATACTTACATCCACAGCAGGGTTATAAATAGAGAAGGGGGTACCTTTTAAGTACACCTGATGAACCCATTTAACCCATAAGCTATCAGGCTTAGTATAGATCCACCAGGCCAGCTTTCCAATTGCAGCAGTGTTCCAGACTATGCTATTCCTTATTCCTAGCCCACCTTCAGCCTTTGGAAAACAAATCTTTTCCCAGCTAACAAGTGGAGTCCTCATGTAATCAGCTTTCCCATCCCAGAGATAATTCATGCATAAAGAATCAATCTTCCTTATAACTCCCTTAGGAATTATAACAATATTAGCCCAATAAGTATATAGAGAGGTGAGCACAGAGTTAACTAGTACAAGTCTCCTTGTATAGGAGAGGTATCTGGCACTATAACTTCTAATTCTAGCCATAACCTTATCAATCAGCACCTGCCAATCCTTCTTGGTCAATCTACCAGCAGTGATGGATAATCTAAGATAATGAAAAGGCAATTTCTCTTCCTGAAACCCTAAAATTTGCAGAATATCAGCCTTCACAGGTCCAGTGACCCCATTAAAGTAAGCATTTGTCTTTGAGCCATTCATCTGAAGGCCAGAGGCTTTGGAAAAGGTAGAGAAAGATCTCAGCATTGTCATAATAGAGGCAGTATCCCCTTTACAGAACAAAAGGAGATCATCAGCAAACATCAGATGAGACAACTTCAGAGGAGCACACATGGGATGATATTTGAACTGCATATGCTCAGTTGTGTAGATCAAAATCCTTGATAAATACTCCATGGCTATAGTGAACAACAGAGGAGATAGGGGATCCCCTTGTCTGAGCCCTTTCTTTCCTTTAAACATTCCAAACATATCACCATTAAGCATTAAGGAATAAGAAGCAGATGTGACACTTTCAATCATAAGGTCAATGAATTGGTTGGGAATAAGAAGAGCCTGCATCATTTGGTTCAGAAACTCCCAACAGACAGAATCATATGCCTTTTTAAGATCCACTTTAAGCATGAATCTAGGAGAAACAACCCTCCTATTATAAGCTCTCACCAAATCCTGACAAATTAAAATATTTTCCACTATACTCCTCCCCCTGATAAACCCCCCTTGATTAGTACTGATAAGATGAGGTAAAACCTTAGCCAATCGATCACACAAAGGTTTAGAAATGCATTTATAGATCACATTACAACATGAGATAGGCCTAAACTGAGTCACATTATCAGGCATCTCACATTTAGGAATTAAAGTAATAAGAGTGTGATTGACCTGTTTCAAGAGGCTACCAGTCTGAAAAAAGTCTTGAACAGCATCACAAACAGCCTCACCAACAATGTCCCAAGCATCAATGTAGAAAGCACTAGAGAACCCATCAAGGCCCGGTGCCTTGTGCTTAGGAATACTGAAAATAGCCTTTTTAATCTCTTCATTTGACACTAGAGCTAAGAGCATTTGAACATGCTCAGTCATGCACCTAGGCCCCTGCTGAACTACATAATGACACACCTTCATAGTATCTTCTTTAGTACCCAGCAAGTTTTGATAAAACTCTAAAAAAACAGCTTGGATATCACCTGGCTCTTCACATAGAACACCATGCATACTCATTATCCTCCCCACATTCCTCAACCTCTGCTTAGAATTGATAATTCTATGAAAATACTTAGTATTGTCATCCCCTTCAGCCACCCAAATTGCTTTAGCCTTCTACCTTAGGAAGCTATCACTTGCTTCTTTGAGCTCTCTATATGTTTTGGCAACCTCAATCTCCTGGGAAATCAAAGTATGGTTCCTTGGATCTTCTCTCAACTGATTTTGAATGTGCTCAAGAAGCTTCAAACTCCTAATAGCATTATTCTCAACATCATGAAACCTGTCATTATTCAGCTGCTTCAAAGGAAACTTAAGACTCTTCAGCTTTTTAACTAAGATGAACATCTTAGTCCCATACCAATTACCCTGCCAATGTTGATCCACACACTCTTTAAATCCAGGATCCTTACTCCACATATTAAAATACTTAAAACTTCTTCTCTTAACCTGATTGTAATCATGTTGCTGCACCACACAAGGAGTATGATCAAAGACACCTTCAACATAAAAATGAGCATACAAAGAAGGGAATTTTGTTCTCCATTCTTGATTCACAAGCACTCTATCCAACCTACTGTAAACCCTGGTAAGGGGCTCTTGCTTATTATTCCAAGTATAATAAGACCCAACAGCAGGGCTAACCACAACTTCACAGACATCAACACAACTCTGAAAATCCCTCATCTCCTCCTCACTAGTGACACCACCTAACCTTTCAGAAGGGGCAAGGACTGTATTAAAATCACCACAGATAATCCAAGGGCCCTTGTAGAGATTCTTAAAGGAGGCCAATCTATGCCATAAAGGTTTCCTTTCATCAACACCATTAAAGGCATAAACATAAGTTATATAAAAGGATTCACTAGTCCCAATATCAGTAGCCCTAAGATGAATAAACTGAGCATTATATTCAATGATCAGAATATCAAATTTATCAGGCTGCCAAATAAACCATATTCTACCACCTCTATGCCAATTAGTATTGGTTGTAATACACCAATTTGAACACAAATTATTTCTTATACCATTTAGAGCCAAGGGTTTAACCTTGGTCTCAAGGAGAGCAAACAATCCAACTTTGTAATGATGAAGAAAGCTTTTAATATACTTCTGTTTAGTTGGACTATTCATTCCTCTTACATTCCAAAAGCCAAAGTTATTCATTCCCCCCAGCAGGAGGAATGACACTACCATTTGTACCAACACCAACCCTAGGTGTAGCATTATTCAAGGCTTCCAAAAAGGTATAAGTCCCAAATTTTTGAGCACTCTGCCCTGCATCCACCAATTCCTGCCTGCTCAACCTAATAACAGGTCTGACAGGAGTTTTTGTTGATACCACCGTGACACTTTGATGCAGCACATCACCCTGTTTTTTCACTGGAGTCATCTGAACCTGGCTAACACTCCCCTTTGATACTGAAACATGAATTGGTGGAATAACTTCTTTCCTCCTCCACTGTTTCTTTACCTCCTGGCCCTTTGGCTGCCCTACATTCTTCCTACATATACCAGCTTCATGTCTAATGCCATTGCATTTCTGACATAAGATTGGCTTCCACTCAAATTCCACCTTAACTGTTACAACATGACCTTCCTCATCCAAAAAGTAAACATTTTCAGGAATTGAAAGACCAAAAGGAACAACCACCAAAATCCTAGCAAAATCAAGTCTAGTTTTATCCTGTGTCGCAACATCACTTATGACATACTCCCCTATCAACCTTGCAATTCGAGGGATACATTTCTCCCAAAACTTTAACGGCAGATTGAAAAGTTTGACCCACACTGGTACCTCCTTCACCTCCGATTTTACTAGATCAGTATTAGGACACCAAGGCTTAACTATCAAGGGTTTATTATCAAATAGGAAATGTCCCTGTTCTAAAACACCATTTTTAGCATCCTCTATGTTAAACCTAACCAGAAAAACACCATTAGGACAGAAAGACACCATATCAATACCATATTTACTCCATATACGCCTAATAAAACCTTCAACAATATCCATCGGTGGATTTGCTCCAAGTATAAAGCAATAGACAGAGTTTTTCCAGAAGTCAAGCTCCTCCTTAACATCATCCACATAAAACTGTAACAACTCATTAGGTTCTTCAACAATAGAAGGCAGAATAGAGTTACCTTTCCCAGCGATTTGACATCCATCATTGCTATCCTCCGGAACAATAGACTCCAAATTATACGGAGCCACCCCCACTATTTCATTCACATTTTTGGATCTTAAAGAAGAAGACGGACATCCAAGACTTATCCTATTAGCAGCAGATTGCTCACCACCAGCTATTATTTTTGTGCCATTTGAGCTATTTTTTTGATTTTTTGAAGATTGAAGCAGAGAAGAAGAGCGATTTTGTTGTTTTTGCGTTGTCATTCTTACGACGCTG